>MJUT01037626.1:0-11613 GCA_002080005.1 Gigantidas platifrons
GGAAGACAGTTCTAGTAGCGTTCTGTGCAGCAGTTCCGAAGTTCATGAAGATTGTCGTTGGTGCTAGTTGAAGTTGTAGGTATGCCATAGACGTTCTGAGTTTGGTCAGTAGTTGTGCATAAACGTCCTGAGTCTTTCCGGGTAGCAGTGAGAAAAGCAACGGGTACATCTGGTCATCTATCTTGGCGTGTATTGTGTATATCTGTTGAAATTGACTGGGGCATGTGTAAAAAGTTCCATCACATGTTGGTAGTTGTTCAACTGTATTTTTAGTGTCATCGTTCCAGTCATGGGTACCGAGTTTACATGTATCTTCATCGTATAATTTGGGTAGTGGCTAGGCTTCTGGTTGTTGTCTATTGCGTATTGTGTTGATGATCTGTTTTGCGTCAATTTTAGCCTGGTTGCTTGGGTGGTTGTGTGGTCTGCGTCCGGATCCAGTTGGTATGTTGTTCCGTGTGTTTATTGTTGAAGGACAGTCTTTCACAGTCCATTTCCAGTAGATACGTTCATCATTGTTGTTTTTCATTCTCTTCATATACCTATTGAATGATAGGTTCTGTGTACCTTGGTTGTTTGGTATAAACTTAACTTGAACTTGTGCAAAGGTCATTGTGATATGTCAACAGAGTGTCAGTTATGTAGTATATATAGCATTTAAAGGTTTGGAATCTGAATAGTTCTCACTTTGACACACAGAGGACAGATTCGAAGGTTCATGTTATTGATGATATAGATTGGATGCTTTTATATCAATTATGGTATTATTCTAGCTTGTAGGCTTGGTCCTCCAAAAGTATATAAAATTTATCCTTATAATGTTTTTTTTTTAATTTCAAACAACAATAAAATAGTATTGTTATTTTATAATGTGATATTTTGTTACATTAAACATTAAAACAAATTATATCTTTCTTTCCAATTATCAATTATAATAAATTATAGTGTTAGGTAAAATTAAAGGATATGGACGCATATCATTTCCGAGAATTTCATAAATTTTTAAAGTTGCATTTCGGGAATATCTATATATCATAATCGGTAAGAAAGTACATACCATTTCCGAGATCTAAATAAACTTGAATACACGTAAGCCTTATACATGTATGGATACCATGTGACTTACATGTATGTGAGTTCTGCTCAGATTTAACTCACACATATTTAGACATTAGAATTGGAGAACATGGAGATAGTACGTACGGAGACAAATCGTGGCAAAGAAACTATGATTGTTGATGGATATATCTATAGGCATGCGAATACGTTGAAAGATCTTCCAACACTTCCTAATAGCACAGAGGATACTCATGCAGCCATAGAAATGATTAACACAATGACAAGCAAGAATGAACAGGTTTTGATAGTGAACGACCAGGAGTCTGGAATTATTATATTTTCTACAGAAACTAACATCACATGTCTTTGCAATGATGTAGAGAAATTATTTATTGATGGAACTTTCAAATGTGTTGCTCGCCATTTTTATCAATTATATACTATCCATGGCGGAAAGAAAGCAAATTACGTTCCATTGGTATTTGCGCTCCTGTCATGTAAATCTGAGATGTTTTATCAGATAATGTGGAAATTTATCACTGATCATTGTACAGAGGTAAATGTAGTGTTATCTCCTAGGATAATACATATCGATTTTGAAAAAGCTATGTACAATGCAGTTTTGTTAACATTTCCAAACACAAGTATCATGTGCTGTATGCTTCACTTCGGCCAACACTTTTGGAAAACGACCCAGTCTCTAGGACTTAGTCGTATGCATAGACTATAATTCTTTAAAACAACAATGTCAGTATACATGTTTTCATAAGACACTTGGGCACAATGGCACTAGTTTTGTTAAAGTTGAGCAGGATGGGAACAAACCATCTTGACACCAGCGAAATATGCCTTTGTCAATTGTCGGGCGTGCCAATATTTTGTCTGGCTCCGCCCTCTTAAAATTTCATTCTGTGTATTGGAATGTACGTTTTATTACCGGTATGGTTAGTTTACTAAATTTTGACACCTGTGAAATATGCCTTTGTCAATGGTCCGGCGAGGCACTATTTTGTCCGGCTCCGCTCTCTTAAAATGTAGTGTTGTGTATTTGTGTATTACATATATAGTATTTGAGAGGGACTGCTAGGAGACAATAGGACCATCCTTTTACATTTTCATACTTAAAGACATTTCATCAATTTACATTCCTGTATGACGTCATTTGTTTAGGACAGGAAACATATACATTTTGTTGTCATAAATGAATTATCATGGTTTTCTTAGTAACTTATCTTTTTCACGGAAGTAGCAAAAATATGCTTGTTAGTCGTGTACTACTATATGTTTGGTGAACAAACAATATTTCAATGGCTTTGGTGTTTATTGTATTTTTTTGTATGTTTTACATTTACATCCCGTGTGGTGTCAACATCAGGGTTTATATTTTTAACCGACCAATCAGCGATGAGCTTACTAAACCATGCGGTATCAACACAACAAGAGTTTTCATCGGGTTGAAAGGTCAAAGATGAATGAAAGTTTACATGACTTGACCCCAAATTGGTGTTATTGGATGTTAGTCTATCGCCAAATGTACATGCTTACGTCCCCCCCCGTCCGCCCACTCCCCGTCCAAATGGCGAATTGTGTATCTGACATCGTCCTAGACCACCCTGCAGCGATGAAGTCTATAAGAAATATAATACTTTTCATGTTTTCGTAAACATTGGAATGTGTGATTGTTCTTGAACGCCGAATAACAATTTTTTAGACAGCTGTTTCGTGGATAGAACAATTTAATTCGATGAAATGATGATGATGTCCACTTTGTACCAGACCAACACGCCGAGCTATAATTTTATATTGCTAGCTCACTGGAACAACAGTCCACGGGTAGATATGTCTCCCTACTAGGGCACTTTTTCTGATTCCGAGACAAACAGTCTTTTATGGTCTTATTCCTGAATGTTGCGTACTTAACGGAAAAGCAACAAATACCAATTTTATAGCGTTTGGGTTTACCCGACCGGGACACGAACCCACGATCTACCGCACCCAAGGCGATCACACTAACCAGTACACCACCGATGAACCCACGATCTACCGCACCCAAGGCGAACACACTAACCAGTACACCACCGATGAACCCACGATCTACCGCACCCAAGGCGAGCACTCTAACCATTACACCACCGATGTGGTTGTTTTCGTAAACACGTATTACACTAAGAAATAACAGTGTACCATAAAACGTGAATGAGTTTACAGGTTAATGTTTTTATTTCCAAATCAGACAATTTTTTCATTTGTAAAGAACGAACTGAAGTATGCATGGGCGAAGAGATAAAACAAATAAAACCATTTAATTTGCATAATGATTGACTCATTTAACTTATCACACAAAAAACATTACTTTTTTTCTCCAGTGTGCATACAGGTTCCAGAATTAATCAAATAGTAACAAATATAAAACTCACTTTGCAGACTTAAATGAATATATTTTATAAAAATTCGGTTCATCCAGGGGGCATTGTAAAAACATACGTTACCATCATCCCATAAAAGGTCATTTGCACTAGCCATGATATGGCTGATACATTGCGTACTCTGCGTAGGCAACACCCACCACTCACTTACACCTAGTGATATGGACAATTTACTCTGGTCACTAATGTCATTTCACTAACAAACTTCTTCTTTTTGTATTTGGCGTTAAACGCCAATCAATCAAACAATCTATTTGTATTTATTCAAGACTTTCATTTATTGTATACTAGTAGGTGCCAAACTAGATTCAACAGACCAAACCGGAAGAACAGCTCTGTTAGCTAGTTTACAAGACAATAAATCACAAACAGCAAGATTCTTGATTAAATCCGGATTTGACGTCAACAGTTGACGAATTTGGACAAAGCGCCCTCTATCTGACTATAAACAATAGGCAGTCTAATTGTGTGAGAATCGTTGAAAGATTAATGAAAGCAGGTACGATTATTTTGATATTGTAATTCACATGCATCTTAGTTGTTGTTTAAGAATAGTTTGAAAATACCAAATGGGCAATCAGAAGCAGTAAATCGAAGAACAGACAACACAATGGTCAACAGGAAAACAATGACGTATAAAACACTACACAGAAAACAATGACATATAAAACACTACACAGAAAACTAAAGATTTGGCAACACGAAACACACCAAAAGTCGTGTTTATGATTATTTAACAATTGAAATGGTTGAAATGTTGTTATATTTGTAAACGAATTGTAATAGAAGAGTATGAAGATACCAAAGGGGTAATCAGAATCCGTATATCAAAGAAGAACAGACAACACAATGGTCAAAAGGAAATAAACAAAAGGACAAACAACGATCTACAAAACATACACATAAAAGATCAAGTAACACGAACCCCACCAAATACCGGGGGTGAACTCAGGTGATCCGGAACTGTAAGCAGATCCTGCTCCACTAGTTACAAACCCGATGATAATAGGAAATTGTTTTTAGATAACGCCATGTTATCAACGATGTACCGCATAATAAGTGTTGGAAGGCCACCTCATGTTTATAAATTAGGACTTGCCCAACCTACTTAATAAACTTGAGATAGATGTCCGTTTTTTCTGTAGATTTCTATCGTCCGAATTTTTCTCAGGACTTATTATGACAAGTAAGTGTACTGTTGGTGGTCGTCCGTTAGTCTTATAGATTAACAACAGGTGCAGTCTGACCTTCCTTGATATCTGACCAAAAATGTATTATATTGTTATGAAGGATGAAATATGTGAGGAAAACGAGTGTATAAATCACCTACAACATCATCTGTCACTTTTCTGATTAAGTATTTTTATACCTCAATATATTTACTTCCCTATATACATATACAGTCAAACCTGTCCATGTGGTCACCTCTATTAAGCAGTCGCCTGTATTTAAAGGTCACCATTTTCTTGTCCTGCTATAGAAAAATTCGTATGAACTGAACCTCTTTTAAGAGGTTACTTGTCTTATAATGTCACTTTTATTGGTCCCAAAGGTTACCTCTTAATACAGGTTTGACTGTATATATAATATCGGCAGTTTTGAAGGTCGAGACAGACATTATCTTTGTAACGCAGCTAGTCCGATTACAGACAAGAAAAGTTTGAAGATACCAAAGGGTGATCAAAATCCGCAAATTGAATAAGGGCAGGAAATATAATGACCAAAGGTAAAACAACAGTGATCTAAAAAAAAAACCACTACACAGAACTAAGCCAAAGATTAATCAACATGACCACCTCTAAAAACCTGGGGTGAACCGGAAGAGTGGTCAATTAATATAACTGTTTCCTGAGGGAAGCAGAACAAAATACATCATAGTATAACAATTATTATACTCCAATATAATTTATGTAATTTAATATAGACAAAATTAGTATTTTGTTACATAAAAATTAAAATATCAATCTTGGTTTAAAGTTCCAATGATTATTGTCACTTGGAAATAGTCTCGATGACTATTTTGTCCAGAGAAAATACTTTTCGGGCAGCACACGTTACCCGCTATCCTAAACGTACAAACCTCAAGATTATAGAAAACCTGTTGTATTAATAACCTTTCAGAAATAATTTAAGAAAAGGAACTGTAGATATATAATACATAATAGCTTTTTTTTTGTTATAGGTTATACGTTAGAAAAGGATAAGGGTTGGATGGAGGAAGAAGGGTTCAATGTGAAGATCATCCATACAAAAGGCATACTTAGAAGACGGCTGGCTAAATTCAGATCGAGGATGAATACCATCAAATGTGACAATTCAAAAACTAATGGCCTACATTGACGTATTCTGACGATCTACAGTTGAACTATTTTTTTACATTTCGTCTTTAATGTGTGTGAAATATCCTCCTTCTATTTATTTACAGTTTCGCGGACGCTTTGTTAGTTACCACGCATCATGCATACTTCTGTATTTGTCTTCTTGAGTGGTGATCGAAATCGAAAGATGTTTTCGAACCTAACGGCATACTTTGGCAATGGTCATGTTAAATTGCCAGCACTTTTATGCAATAATGTTTATATTCATTCGTATTAAGTTTGGACCATTTGATTATCTAATATCGATAATAGACCGTTTTCACATTTCCGACTTAATTCTAAAATTATACGTCTTTTAAAGGTTTTCTTAACAGGAGTTATTTCCCTTTAATGGGGACAGTCAATGTCCAAATTCATGCAAAGTTTTCAATGAAAATAACATATATTTTTCCTTATTCTGTATAAAATTAGCAGTTTGTCGCAACTTATGATTTCTATTTGCTATAGAAATAATACTCTCATTTTTAACAAGGTTCAAATATCTACAAATAATACAAAAAAATATAACACCATTATTTGTCTTTAACATTGGTCTTGCATGGAACGTGTGCCGGTGGTAGAATAGGCACCAGGTTTCTCCGCCCTAAAGGCACTAGTCCTCTAAAAGGGGTCAACCCCGCGGGAACCCCGGGATATAGAAATGGGACCAAGAGCTTCTTCGTCTTGAAGGGGCATCCGTCGGTTGTGCGGGATGTTTAAATTCACAACCAACCCGTCCTTCGGATGAGACTTAAGTAAAACCGAGGTCCCGTGTTGAGAGATTGCCACCCTCTTCGCACGTTATAGAACCCAGTGTAACAGCTCATTATCAGCATTATGCTCGTGATGAGTGGTCCATAGGAGACCTGTTGTACTGGCTAAATTATCCGTCCCTACCCATCATCTTTCCTTGTTTCGAATCAATCAATCAATCAATCAATCAATCAATCAAAAAAATATACTCGCATTATTTGTCTTTAACATTGCTCTTGCATGCAACAGATTCCATTTTGCCTATCGCAGGGGACATTACTCACACAAAATGTGTTATTTTAGAATCAAATTGGAAATGTAGAAAAGGTATGTTTATCTGGAACCAGAATAGCACTTTATTATTGGTTATTAATATATATGAGGTCAGCAAAAATTGCATAACAGATATTATACATGTGTAATATTCAGATATATTGATTTTATTTGATATTAAATTGAATTAATTTTGTTTTATATATAATGGTACCTGTATACTGAGTGATTGTTTTGTAATAACCATAACACTCATTACCGGCCTTAGGAGGGGCGGGGCCAAATTGTTCTTTGTAAACTCAACCGAGGGTGATAACTCCATCGTGGAGTTATAATACTTGCATGTACCAACATCATTAAGCTGTTTCATTATTTCTACTCTGGCGTAAAGATGGCGGCCACTATCACAAGAAGTAATTCGTCTAGTTTTAAAGGTAAGCTCTGTGGTTTTTCTCCGGTTTGTTCCTCCAATTAAACTGACCGCCACGATATAACTGAAATATTGTTGAAAGTGGCGTTAAACACCATAACCCTAACATTAAACCCGTCATTCTTTCACTTTTGATTATTCCAAATTATACATTCCTCGTTCATTGTATAACAGGAGACGACTGTTGGCTAACACACATTCTACTTTCTCCAGAGTATGTCAAATAAAATAATGTTATTCTTTCAGCCGTTGATACAAATTCACCTATACCCTAACTGATGCATCATGGGAAATATACATTTAAACGTAAATCAAAAGACATCTATACAATAACAATACCTCATTAGTCAATTTGAGCACTATTAACCAATGAGATCACCCTGCTTTATTGATATCACAACTCAATTTGCGACCATCAAATCTCAAATTGATGCCATGAAATTGTCAAATACAACACAGTTATCTCCTAATTCTACTTTTTCGAGTACGTCAAATAAAATACTGTTATTCTTTCAACCGTTGATGCTAATTCACCTTTACTCTAACTGATGCATCATGGGAAATATATATTTGAACGTAAATCAAAATGCATCTATCAAATAGCGATACCTCATTAGTCAATTTAAGCACCATTAACCAATGAGATCACCCTGCTGTATTGATATCACAGAAATTGCTAATTAAGCTAGGTAGATATATTTTTATAGACAAATAACCTAAGTACTTGTTATTTCAGTCAATAATCGTTTTGCGAGATAAACAATAAATTCATGCTGTAGATTATGACATTTTTGCATTGTTTATTATAATTTAAGTGCTTTTATAATTATTGCTCAAACAATTACAAATGTAAATGAAATCAAAGATATGCTTGTCCAATGTCTTGTCTGAATACAATTTCCCACTATTACCACTAAAGTTGTGAGTTCGAACCCCGTTCACGGCGAGGTGTACTCGATGCAACATTATGTGGTACAATTGGTCAGTGACTTGCGGCAGGTCAATGTTCTTTTCCAGGTCCTCCGGTTTCCTCCACCAATAAAACTGACCGCCACGATATTGTTGAAAGTGGCGTTAAACACCATAAACCAAACCACACCAAACGATTTCCCTTGAGAGTTGGTGTCCCATTAACCAGTTTAATCCCGCCACACCTTTGTGTCTGTCCCAAGCCAGGGCCTAGATTTTCAACGTCATATGTCGCGGTCTTATTCATGTTCAATGATTTGAGGAGAGAAATGGTTGTTCGTTTAGTTGATACAGGTGGAATTGTTGATACAGGTAAAATTGTTGATACAGGTGGAATTGTTGATACAGGATGAATTGTTGATACAGGTGGAATTGTTGATACAGGTGGAATTGTTGATACAGGTTGAATTGTTGATACAGGTTGAATTGTTGATACAGGTTGAATTGTTGATACAGGTGGAATTGTTGATACAGGTGGAATTGTTGATACAGGTGGAATTGTTGATACAGGTGGAATTGTTGATACAGGTATAATTGTTGATACAGGTATAATTGTTGATAGAGGTGGAATTGCTGATACAGGTAGAATTGTTGATACAGGTAAAATTGTTGATACAGGAGGAATTGTTGATCATCACTATATCAGTGCTAGTAATAAAAACGTAGATATCTAATTTAGTGCACAAGACGCGTTCTTGGAATACTACAGCAACCTTCACAAAAAGGAAAGATCTTGTGTACAAAAGGTGTACGTTAAATTTGCTTACGCTTTGTATTGTGCAATTAATTGTGAATGATATATGGGGCTACATGACTTGTCACGACGTTACATTAAAACCTGTATCATTCCTGTTGTATATGTATACATCAGTGTTTTTTGGAAATATGGTGTTTGTTATTATTTGATAACATCCTTTATAGAACATAATAATTACATCCCTGTATTAATCATGGAGCCTATTCAAGTTAACTGTAGTCACTTTAAAAAATCTTTCTTTTGAAAAAGGTTGTTTGGAAGCTGTGACCACCTTTTTGAAAAGTAGTGCGTCACATTGCGTAAGGATGACGAAAGATGGAATTTAATTAGGAAATATATGTTGGTTCAAAGTTGACAATTGATTCCCTATTATGCCGGGGGTCGTCGTTGTCGTGATCGTATGGTAGTTGGATTTACAACTACCTATGCAATAGTGCCTATCACTACTAACGCTATGAGTTCGGATCCCGTTCAATCGAGATGTACTCAATACAACACCATGTGATCAAGCTTGTCAGTTATTTGCGGCAGGTTGGTGGTTTTCTCTGGGTCCTCCGGTTTCCTCCACCAATAAAACTGACCGCCACGGTATGACTGAAACTTTGTTGAAAGTGGCGTTAAACACCATAACCCTAATCCCTATTATGTCTCGTGATGACCTTATGTGCTATGTAACACTTAAATGCTGGTTGAAGCCGTGGGCCTGTCTTTTATATAACTAGTGTCATACATATCATAATTTCTGTGTCGTGGAGGTTTGATGTATTGTGTGTGGTGTTCGGGATGGGGCGTTCTTTGTAGCGGCGTAATTTGCTCGGCTGTATGTGGTTGTTGCCGTTTTGTTCGCGTGTGTAGGATATTTGCATGTATGACAGCATCATTTCGCTAAAAGGAGATGTTTGGGCCCATAAACCTAGTTTAATCCTGCCACCTTTTATTGAAATGCCTGTACAAAGTCAGGAAAATGTAAATGTGCATTGAATTTTGGAAATGTTCTGTGAGTGTTTTCTTCTGTCTTATTCTATAAGCCCGGTCCTCTCTCCAACTTTCAAAGCTTACGTTGTAATAAATTTTACACATATTTATTTCAACACTGCTTTCAAGTATTAAAATGACATGAATTTATCTATTTTTTGTAGATGTGAGTTTGTTTTATGTATATATCTTGCAATAAATATAACTCGGGTCTTTATACAGTAATAATATTATGATTGTTATAAAAAAAATAGTGATTTTAGTAAAAAATATTAAAAAAAAATTAAAAAATACCACACTGTCGGAACAATTCTAAGAATACCACACTGAACAATTCTAAAATACCTCACTGTCGGAACAATTCTAAAAATACCACAATGTCGGAACAATTTTAAAATACCACACAGTCGGAACAATTCTAAAAATACCACACTGTCGAAACAATTCTAAAAATACCACACTGTCGGAACAATTCTAAAAATACCACATTGTCGGAACAATTCTAAAAATACAAACACCGTCGGAACAATTCTAAAAATACCACACTGTTGGAATAATTCTAAAAATACCTCACTTTGGGAACAATGCTAAAAATACCCGACTGTCGGAGCAATTCTAAAAATACCATGCTGTCGGAACAATTCTAAAAATACCTCACTTTGGGAACAATGCTAAAAATACCCCACTGTCGGAGCAATTCTAAAAATACCACGCTGTCGGGGCAATTCTAAAAATACCACGCTGTCGGGACAATTCTAAGAATACCATACTGTCGGAACAATTCTAAAAATGCCATACTGTCGGAACAATTCCAAAATCTTATCAAACTCGTAGTAAGAGACAAATTTGATACCCCTAACACACAAATACATGATCGCACACTTCCTGGGTTGATGCAGATACTTTAATGGTGGCGTTGAACTAGTTTTATGGGTCCAAACCTCCCCTCTTAGGATACAGATGTAAATGAACATGAGAGAATATCGAAATTCACACTTATACACAAAGGAAAGCAAAGGAATATCGCTTGGAGTGATGTTCTAAATTTTAAGAGTCAAAGAAGGGACATTTACAATGAGCATAACTCATACTCTAAGATGAGTGTGAAATTGCCGACTCCCTGTCGTTGAACTTCTGTCGATAAACGCTACATCTGTCATTTTACGATCGCCACCATGACTTTGTAAACCGCTACGAAATTTTTGTGTTACAAATGACCATGGATATGTGCCGCTTGACGTAAGCAATTCTAAGGTCTTTCTTCATTCATTACTTATCACGGGTTTGAAATTACAGTTACACGACGGGTGTCACTAGTGGAGCAGGAACTCCTTACCATTCAACAGCACCCGAGTTTTTAATGGGGTTCGTGTTGCACGATCTTTAGTTTTCTGTGTAATGTTTTGTTTGTCCTTATATCCTTTTTTTTGGCCATTGTGTTGTCTGATTATCGATATGATTGGTGGTTGGTTTTACGACTTTTAACGCCACTTTCAACAATATTTCAGCTATATCGTGGCGGTCAGTTTAATTGGTGGAGGAAACCGAAGGACCCGGAGAAAACCACTGACCTATCGCAAGTCATTGACAAACATTATCAAATAATGCTATGCA
>MJUT01037628.1:2723-13804 GCA_002080005.1 Gigantidas platifrons
CCCCCCCCCCAACAATTGTGACCAAATGTGACCAAATGATTTTTTTAATTCAAACTGAGGCTTTAACCTTTGACCGTGAGTAACTTGACTGAATCGTTCACAATTTTCTATCGTTAATGGACTTTACAATGCACGACAAGACCAAGATTACAGATTTCTTCAAAACTCCAACATCAAAGAAAATGTTTGTTTATACGAAGGATTTATATAGTAAGATATGAATCTCGTATTTTCTCGCTTTATCTCGCGTGGCGAGGTTTTATGTAGTCCGAGATTAGGTTTTATGCTATGTACAGAGCAAAACTTAATTCATTCATTTTTAAATGCCTTGAGAATTCGTAGGAAAATCAACCAATTACGCCAAAGTTTGTGTTATACATCGTCTATATACTACACTACACAAAACAATCCTTGGATTTGCCAATATAGGTTCAATAGGAAAGTTTTTTTTAAATTCTGTATCGCCCCTCATACACGTAAACATTAAAAAATAGTACAGTAGAGTTTCATACCTCTAAAAACATATTAAAAATGATAAAACAAAGAAACCAATCACGCCAAGTTTTGTTCTATACATTTTTTGGTATATCGAATACACATTTGTACACTTTGATATGTCGATTTCATGCAAACAATGGAGTTTATTGATTTGTAAATAGGCCACCCCCCATTTCCGCCCAGAACGCCGCCATTTTGACAAATGATGTAAACAATCCTTAATAAATACAAATCGGGAGCACTGTTTTCAATAAAACTCCTTCTATTCATTGAAAAATATGTATATTATTACAAAAATGACGGCTACGCTTCAATATTCGGTATGATGAGAGAAGAGAGGATTTTGAAATTTAAATTCGAGTCTTGACCGCACATAATAGGCGGGATTATGAAGATCAAAAGGGAAAATCGATTAATGTCAATTATTGATGAAATATGAGTGATGCATCTACAAAAAGTTGATACTTTATCAATGATTGGTATTTAGAACAAATATTTTCACTTTATACCTGTAATTATGGTTTTATTTACTTACAAATACTGGTTTAAAATGTTGAAGCGATGAAAATTTCCACCCGTTAATCAAGGCACGCGCATCGTCAACGAATTGCACTATGGGTAATCTCGCCACTCAACATATTTACATACAATCTATGTTAAATCTCCCGAAGTTTCATATCCTTCCTACTATATAAATCCTTGTTTATACGGTCTAATTACTAATGAAATATTTACATGTCATAATTAATTCTAGACTATTAAGTGACACTTTTACAAACCAGTTACCTATGATTCTAATTTAATGATCATCAAATACTATTTAAAGTGAGACGTTTTCACAACTAAGGTAAAATATATAGGTAAAAACAATGCCCTAATGGCCGAATCCGAGTCGGACCTGCAAACAATGCTTAATATTGCCTCTTCATTTGCCACGAAATGGAATTTAAAATTTAATCCAAATAAATCAAAAGTATTAGTAGTAGGAAAACGTATTGATACATCCAAAAAATGGGTACCGTTACTTGGGGATACATATATTGAAGAAACAAATGAATACAAATACCTTGGGGTATATTTCTCTCGTTCTCTTAAACCCACTCAACATATTGGCCACCATATTAAGGATAATATAGATAACAAGTTAAATGGTATGATAAGAATTTTAGGTAAACATGGTAATTTCAATCGTATTGAATTTGGTAGTGCACTATGGAATTCAGTACTACGCCCTACAGCAGCACATGGCTGCTCAGTATGGTTTCCTTCATCAGCAGCGCAAAAAGATTTATTACAAAGTCTTCAATATCAAGCAGCCAAAATTACTATTCGCACTAAAATGAACATTCCGAAATGTGCTCTACTTGCGGAACTAGGATGGGAACCAATCAATGCCTTTCTAGATAGACAAAGAGTCTCCTTTTTCTTAAGATTTTCTATAATATCAAACAATAGGCTAAGTAAAGTAGTTTTTCATGAACTGTCTCGATTTAAAACACAAAATACTGAATGGCCTTATTTTTCATATATTCGTACGTTGTTTGAAGATGTAGGCCTTGACCATTTCATTGAAGGAAATTTTAACATAAATACGTTCAATAGGTTCTTTGGAATGAATAATAAAATTAAGGAGCGTGAAATAATCGAAACAAAAACTACTTTAGTGACGTATAAGACATTTTGTGTAAGTCGAGGGATACAAAAATATCTAAGAAATATTGAAGACTTCGAGAGATCAAGACTTAAACTTCTGGCAAGAACTAACTGTTTACCAATAAATGATGTTTTATATCGCATGCGTTTAAGGCAAAATGGTCTTTGTCAGTTATGTGACAGTAATGATATAGAGACCACAAATCATTTTATGTTTGAATGTCCAGCTTTTGAAAACCTAAGAGTCGATTTTTTCTCTGAGATCACCGAAACCCTATCTAGTAATGATCTACCCATTGATTTTATTGGATTGCAGTCAATTAATAAAGTTCAACTGCTGATTGGAGATCATGGCTTTTATTTTAATGAAAATATAGGTAAAATTTTGGATATAAAAGTCAAGAAATACTTGAAGAATCTGGTATATACAAGAGATCAGTACATATTAAATTCTTAAAAATTATCTCCATCAGTGATTGACTGTATAATTATGTTGTTGTTTTCTTAATATTTAACACACTGTTATATTTTGAAAAGATGTACATGATGAACTTTAAAAAATAACATTTATTTTAAAGAAAAAGAAACATTTTTATGCACATCATATTTTTATTGAGAAAAGCTCTTTTATGAATTTTATGAATAGCAATATAGTATTTATCTATTTTATGTATTTATTGTTGCTTAATCATGTTATGTAAATATTGCATTGTTTTATATTGAATGTGTACTTTTAGACGCAACTTCTACTACCCCGGTAGAGGTTGCCCCCGTTATAAAGGGGTAGCTTTCTAAATAAATATATCACCACGTACAACCCCTCTCGAGCGGTGGCGGTGCGGAGGTGCTTCCGGTTTCATCCGGTGGCGGTTTTGAAGCGGAGAATTCTATCAACTTTCTAGGTCAGTCGATATTATTTGATAACTTATTAAATTTTACATTATGAAACATTTCTGACGGAACTCTTAAATCATTTTGGCAACTGATAAACGATTTCTCTTCAGAAAATAAGTCCTAGTTTTTCCAAACACTTCGTGGTAAAGTCGGATGACCACGTCAGTTTTGCGTGTCAGGTCACACAAGTTTAAGTTTTGAAAATGTGTCGGAATTTATTGTGTGAAAAGGTATTGTTTGAGGGTATTCGATATTATTCTTCGGCAAAAGTGAATTAAATGACCAGTAGTATCGTAAATCGAGGCGATTTAGCCAAAAGCAATGGAGGTCATTCGGTGGTGGCTGTGGAGGTCTTATCGGTGGTGGTGCAAATTTCATTTGCAATCCTTTTATCTCGTAATTACCGATAAAATACAATTAATACTTTATGTATGTTAAGAGTTATTTATATACTCCCAAAATATGCCATATTTTAACTGATTTAATCATACGAAATGACGCAATAACAAAACCAGCCTCGCTCTAGTAAGGTTAACAAAAAAGTTATAGCACATTCCAAGTCAATGGTTTTGAAAAATAAAAAAAAGATTTGGTCTTTTTTTTTCAATTCACCAGACGAGCTTTGGGCTTACAAATACGATAATTTATATGAGTCTGCGTTATTGAGGACTCAATAGTGGGGAGCTTCACAAGAAGTCGTAAGTGTAAAGAAATCGACAAGTATTCACGTCATTGTTCCATTGTACTTCATATTTAGTCAACAGAAAGACAAAAGAAAAGGGACAACATGCCAGCTGAAACAATTAAGGACTACTTTCGTATGTCTATAACCATCCCATTCTTAGACCATCTAATTTCTCAAATGGACACACGTTTTTCCAATCTTCATGAGAGAGCTCTGATAGGACTTAAACTTGTACCATCTATGCTAACCCAAACCACAGCAGCATTTGATTTCTCCCTTTTTAATGATGATATGCCATCAAGCAGTGCTCTGGATGTTGAAATTCAGCAGTGGATCAAAATATGGTCTGAGACGTGTTTGACAGAGAAGCCAGCATCAATTCAGGATGGACTTAGCAAATGTGACTCATTGTTTTTCCCTAACATTAAGACTATACATAGGATAAGTGCTATTTTCCCTGTGACGAGCTGTGAATGTAAGAGGAATATCAGTACTTTAAGGCTTCTCAAGACTTATTTAAGAAGCACAATGTTTTATTCATTTATGAATTTATGGAAAAATGTTGTGCCCCCCGGCAGCAAGTACTCTGGATCCGCCCCTGATTATGTATATAACTAAAGATAAAATATTCAATTTCTTTAGCCTGAATAGAGCCTATCGGACTTTTTATGGGAACCTGAATTGATCTCTCAAAAAAGAAAACAAAAGTAAATATTATGAAAAAATAGACATTTTTTAAATAGACTCCAAGCAGATAAAATATCTTGAACATTTCAAGATTAAGATAATCCCTTGTAAAAGGAAATAAAACAAATGGCTCCACTGCGGAAATCGGAATGAATTTTGCATACATCGTTATTAACGTCCGTAATTTTAACCGCAAAAGCCGATTTTCGAGAAAATGCTAAATCTTTGAATATAAAACACTGGATTTATTTATGATTATTACGGTCATTTAGGATATAAACTAAAAATACAGATCTCATAGAATCTACCGATATAAAAAGCTAAGTAAAATAATTTCAATAAATCAGAACTCTTTGAATAAGAATACATAGTTTTTCAATATTTTAAACGTTCTTCACGACAACGGGCATTATGTGACGTTCCTACAACCAGTGTCGGATTTACATATAGGCTCTATAGGCTGAAGCCTACGGCGTCAAACTTTAGGGGGGCCTCCGGTCAAGGTGTATAATATTGTTAACACTGTTATTGGACTTTCACACATATGCTGTCATAACGTACTGTACTTTCTAAACAACCCTTCAGTAATTTTCCTTGCACAGTTGCACTCTATTCCAGAATATTGCAGAAATGTAATCACCCCTCATCATCTTCGCCTTTACTGAAATTGATTAAACACACTGCCATCTTCCTCCAGTCATGAGGTGGGGACTTGGGAGGGGGGGGGGCGCACAAGCGGAATAGCCTAGGGCCTCTCTTTATCTAAATCCGGCACTGGAAACAACACATACTAATTTCATAGTGTTTGCTTTGGCTCGACCGTGGCTCGAAACCACGATCTACCACACTCGAGGCGAGCACGCTAACCATTACACCACCGATGCGGTTACTGGTTTGTAAATGAAAATACAAAATTTGGTTCTTTTTCATGAAATAAGTTGATATAAAACCAAACTACATATGAATGCGTTGACGTAAATTTCTCACTTTTGTTAAGCTTTGAAAATGTAAGAACTCATATTTATGCAGTCCAGAGAATAATTTCAAATATGCATATTTCTTTCATGTTTTGTATTCGTTATAAAGAACGTTTAATGATCGTAATGCCCGTGATAATAACATCCTTCATCGTTTTAACATACTAGTAGTTGTATAGCCCAGTACTGTAGTAGGATATGACAAAAACTGCATGTCATTCAATGAAAACGTATTGATCAAATTAAGTGCGCACGACACATTTTAAATGATTTTCCCAGCTTGATAAAATTCAAAAGCTGCATAATTTTGTAATACGACTGTATTTAATATATTTAAATATAGCATGCACGTGAAACCCGATATTTTTTTTTCGAATAAAGCAGATTTCTATAACATAATCTTTATTTGCAAAATTACGCCCATAGGGGCCAAGCAAATACAAACTAAACAAAACAATACAAATCACGAACAGGGCAAGAAATTAACGCTAGCAAGCAGGCAAATTGCTATTTGAAATTTCAATTTGCCTTAATTTTGCTAGTGAATAAAGCTAGAACTAGCAGAATTTTGCTAGTTGTAAAAAAATTATGTGTTCAGAATCGTATCTGAACAATGACAAACGTGTAAATTTGTTTTCTGCGTAAGATCGGTAAAGATCGCATTGACTTCATAAAAAAGGACGGTATAGTTACGTATTTGTCCGAAAAATACGAATATTTACGTCTCTGTCCGAGAAATACGAACAAACATACTGGTTCCCGGTTTCTAAAATAACATCTGGTTGTAATTTTCACAGTTCAAGTTACCAGTCGAAATGTCAAAAAGATGAAAAGTTTCTGATCACGATCGCGACGTTACAAAAATTACGAAATTCTTTCGCCAAGTTTCAGGTAGATTTATAATTGTGATTAGTGTTTACAGTGATTAAGAGGAAATAATCGTGAAAATCGTTGTTACACTATCGTATGAACGAAGCCAATGCGAGTCTGCTTGCAAGAATGGCAAGATTACGATTGTCGTTTATCCAACTTTGGCCTAGCTAGAGTAAATCAATTATCGTGTTTTTAACAGAAGTGATCTTCTAATTTTATTCAAATAATTATTATTGCTCTGTTTCCAGCTTGAATACCTCTAACTCATCTCTTTTATACAATTATCACACGAAAAAAAGCAACAACAACAATATTAACAGACAGGCATATTTCCTTTACTGGCTTTACAATAATTATTCGGTCACATTACATAATGAAAGATAAAACAGACAAGCCAGTCATTAGTTATTATCTTGGTAATAATTATATAATTATTTGAGATGAAAAAAGTTCAGTACAATAATACATGCACAGTTATGCAGCATACCCACAGCTTTTTTTCATTTGAGGGTACATGTACCCCAACTCCACCAATTTGGGGGTACATGTAATTTTTTGAGGGTACAGTGTGTGGCTCTTTATATTACTGTCCAATAAAACATTGTTTAAAACACTATGTTTTCATATGATATGGCCTTTTACCCAGGAAATATTAATGCTTGTTTGTTTATATCAGGTACATGTTTCTTTTAAGAAATAAATCATGGAAACCAGAATGTCCGGGAGCGACTTACAAATGTACTTAATGGTCAAGGACGCTTTTCACAATGCGATATAGTCGGAGACAGTGAATTGCTTAATTTAATAAAACCTTACAGTCTTATTGTTACATATTTCAATGAAAATAACATACATTTTTTTGTTAAATTTGGTTGCTAGTCATGTCAGTCTGTTTGCTAGTAGATTTTTATTTAACTAGCAAAGTTTTGCTTGTGGTGAAAAAAGTTAATTTCTAGCCCTGACGAATATACAAATATACAAATAAAATGACAAAGCCTTGGCCAACATGGACTTTACCCTCGCAAATCTATACCTTGCTTCAAAAAGTTTCCTACAGCTGACAAAAGTTCAAAATTAGGATTTAAAATTTGTTTCAATTTTTGGAGTGGTTGATCTTGTATAAAATGTGGATTTAATTGATTTACTAATAAAAACAATTGATCTCTTGGCAATTTATTTTTATTACAATTTAACAAGAAGTGATATTCATCATCAATTTCATTAGAGTTACAAAATTTACATAGTCTTTTATCTCTGGGAATATTTTGATATCTTCCGGTTTCTATTTCTAGTTTATGGTCACTAACACGAAATTTAGTAAACAATTGACGAGTTTTAAAATTTGATATCTCTAATAAGTATTGCTCTAGTTTAATTTCCGACTTTAATTTACCATATATATGAAGTTTAGAATTTTCAGAAAAGGATGCGAGTTTATTTAATGTCTTCTGATGGTAAAAATCATAGACTATTTTCTTAAATTTTTTCTTAATAGAATATTTAATATTATTAAAAGGTTCATGTAAATTTTCAAATTCTTCAATATCAAGACCAAATTCCTCAAATAGACTTGTAGCAAATGTGTACCATGAATAAACCCCCTCTGTATGTAGGGATTTATTAACAGTACAGGCTTATCATGCACATGTTTTATTTGAGAAGTCAAATTACATTGTACGCATATTTGTTTTTATATACTGTCACAGGACGAAATAAGTTTTTTTCTTGTACCCCTGTCACATGTTACCTGTTGAGATTTGGGATCCATTTCACTTCCTGTTGATATAAAATATCAAAAGGGGCAATGAAAGGATCATTGTATATTTTTAGTATTTAATTCAAAATATAAACGTCAATGGATTAATGCGATTTTTCTGCAGGATTAACAAAATATCAATGCAATATCTTAAAATATAAAGTGTATGTGTATTCGTCGCAATACTATGGGAAAGGATCGGTGAACCTCGCCTTTATCCCAGTTTTTAAGCCTCATACACTGCACTAAAGTAATAATTTTTTGATTAGAATAACGAAAATTTGAAATATCTTTTAAACTGTAGATTTTAAAGTAGAAGTGTAAACGAGAGTTGTGTAGAGAATCAAGCTCATCTATACACATTCACTGTACAGTCAGCCAAGGATAAATACGTTATAATTATAACACTAAGGTCATATTCCGATGGAGTATAATCGACTTCTATGATTCGATGATTGTTGCACAATAATTACTTTCAATGATCTACAAAACACTACACAGAAAACTAAAGATTGAGCAACCCCACTATAACACGGGATGCTCTGGAAGGGTAGGTGGTTCCTGCCCCACATGTGGCACCCATCGTGTTACTAGTGCAACATAAAATCAAAACAGAAAACACACATTTACACTAAAATACCGAGAGTCCGACCAGTTGTTTAAAAAGGTTTAGTATATCCTGCTTCATACATGACACCCCTCGTTTCTAGGATTCAAAACCTCTTCATTCTTATTTAAATCACTGTCTTAGTTACATGTTTACTACCTCACAGTGTCCACCTAAAATGATGGGTCAGGAATAGACACACTAAAAAGTTGGGAGATTGTGATGAACACTTGTTCTTGTCATTGTATAGATCTAGAAAATTTCACGCTTGACGTTTAACAACAGGCGCTCACTCGCACCATTTTATGTATTCCTTCTTTGGTAATTTATCTCTTATTTATTTATATGTGGAACACCTTTAATGTTTGTCATACATACATTTATACATATATTGTTAAACATTTAAATTCAATAGTCATGTTTTATTTAAATATCGGGCTTCATGCTTGAATCCATTTATTAGTACTATTTATAGCATTTTGGAATTTACACACTTTGCTTTTGCAAGGTTGTCTTTGAGAATATGGTGACGGTCCGATAGTCCGAAGGTCCAATAGTCCGATGGTTCTATAGTCCGAAGGTTGGATAATCCGAAACCCAAAATAGAATTTTTTTTAATCTAATTTTTATTTCGTTTACACCCCGTTTTTAAGCATTTTCAATTGATGCATTCTGTGTACACATTTGTGACTAAGTTGTATCATTTATGCATGATCTGACAGGTAACATCTTTGCCATTCTCTTTAGTGCTTCTCCGAGAGATGATAATGAATTTCCCATAAAGCTACAATGTAAACTTTGACCATGGTCGATGGCCATTTTAAACTCATGATCTTCACCAAACCTATTATTGGTTGATTTAAAAAAAAATTTGGTGTTTATTGCCACTTTCAGCAATATTTCAGCTATATCACGACGACCAGTTTTAGTGGTGGAAGAAGCCGGAGTATCCGGAGAGAACCACCGACCATGGGCAAGCAACTGGTAAACTTTATCACTTGCGGCTGTGAGTCGAGTGCACCTTTTTTGTAATTTACAAAGCCGGATGCGAACCCACGCCGTATTGGTGATAGGCTTATATGAGTTGTTAGGTAATCCAACTACCTAACTCAATGAGCCACCCGGGCCCTCCCTATTATTGGGGCGTCGTGATCGCATGGCAAGTTTGATATATAACTACCTATGCAACCGGTGCCTATCAACACTAACGTTCGAATCCTGCTCAGGCGAGACGTACTAGATACAACGTTATGTGATAAAGTTTGTCAGTGACCTCCTCATTGATAGATACATGTATTAAAAACTTCATTCAAAACCCTTAGGATGTTGTTGAGAAAAAATGATTCAAATATTGACTGTCAAAATATCCGAAGTCATATGACTGCTGTGCCAGATTTCGTTGGGAAAATTTCTGCCAAATATGGTTAAAGCCTGTTCAGTGGTTCTAAAGAAGATGAACCTGTTTCCCATAGAGTTTCTATGTAAACCATGACCTCTACTGTCGGTCATTTCCGATCGACATCTGATATGAACATAAATACCAAAATACCAAGTTTCATTTCAATATCTTCAATATCGCAATAGCTTCTTCAGAGTAACCCCCCCCCCCCCCACGCACACACAAGAAAAACTCTTTCATAGTCCATGTTAGTTGTCGAATCAACAATAATACCATCGTTTGTGCGGCAAGTCCTAGACATTATCCAATCGAATTAAAACAAGATATGATTATAATCTAACGATTATGAAGTCTCCCAAACCGGCCACTGACAAAAGGTTTAAATGAACGCTTTGCATTGTGACAAATTCTGAGCTTGATTTTTTGCGGTATTGTGGTGGCCATTTTGAAAATGGAGACCGGTAGAAATTTTGCGATGTCGGGAATAAATTCCGGACATCATAATCTACCTACATATGAAATTTCGTTGAAATCGAACAATGTTGAATTTGTGCGGTATTGTGGTGGCCATTTTGAAAATGGTGACCGGTAGAAATTTTTCAATGTGGGGACATCATTATCTACCCACATATCAAATTTTGATGATATTGGACAATGTTGAATTTTTGCGGTATTGTGGCGGCCATTTTGAAAATGGCGACTGGTAGACATTTTTAAATGTCGGGAATCAATTCGGGACATCATTATCTACCCACATGTCAAATTGTGATGATATTGGACAATGTTGAATTTTTGGGGTATCGTGGCGGCCATTTTGAAAATGGCGACCGGTAGAAATTTTTCAATGTCGGGAATGAATTCGGGACTTCATTATCTACCCACATATCAAATTTGGATGATATCGGACAATGTTGAATTTTTACCGCCCATTTTTTATGCCGTGTTTTGACAGCCATTTTGAAAATGGCAAACATCTTGAAATTTTGAAACGCAGAATTGGCCCTCTAATGCTGACCTATCACTATGTCAAATTTTATGTCTCTATCATTATC
>MJUT01037630.1:1278-15188 GCA_002080005.1 Gigantidas platifrons
CTTAAATCGAAGGAATAGCCGTAGATGACAAGAATGCTTGTTAATGCTTGATTATCCTTTTTTGGGAGGTAAAAGAAACAATTTACTAAATAGTTAAGCTTATTTTGAAAGTGTGATACCAGTTCCAGCTAATTAACACGAATATTACGGATATTTTTTTAATTAGCAATTTTTTTAGATAAAAAATATAATATTTTACCAAGAAATGCCGTAAAATACAACGGCAAATTTTTTTTTTAAGTAGTCATAATTATAGAAAAAATATGTCGTTTAATTTTTCTAAAAAAAAAAACTCGTACAATATAAAGAACAATTCTAGGTAACACTGTTTAAGTTTCAGAATTTTTCAACCAACCGAAACAGAGAACCGGCAAACTTTTTCACCCCTCCCCCTTTTTACAAAAAACACCATTCAGTGCATTTTGCTTGATAACTCTATCTTTATCTCCTTATAATGTGACTATCTTATATGAACATTAACTGATTCCATTATATTACATTTAATTAAATAATTTCCATACCTACATGTGTCATACTGTCCAATTTAGGAAAAGCAGGGCAGTCATTTAGGTCAAGAAATGCCCCTCCCCCAGAAAAAAAATCCTAAAAACCTTCTTTTTTTTAAGAAAACAATGATATCTAAATATTGTGTCGTTCACTTCCTTCTAAAATCCTTATGTAATTTGAAGACCAATACTAGGTAACACTGTCTAAGTTGCAGAATTTTTCAACCGACCAAAAGGACAACCGACATGCTTTGTCATCCCCCCTATTTTCAAAAAAAAACACCATTTTAAGTCCATATGAGTTCATTAGAGCTGAATAACTATCTTTATCTCCTAATAATGTGACCATCTTATATGAATAGTAACTTATTCCATTATATTACATTTAATGGGTGAAGTTGAAAGTAATAATAGAATGTACTCGAATAACAAGTGACTACCACTGTACCAAAGTAATCTCCCTTTGATTCTTAAAAATACGTTGAACAGATTTGCATTGTATTTTTCTGGGAGCTCATCTGATAATTGTTTTCCTTTCTTCCTACATACAAGTTTGTGTTTAATTAAACAAAGGCTATAACTACCACAGTACCATAGAACTCTGGGCTAAGCTACATGCTAGTGTAAAATTCCCTCCCTTATGGAACCTTAGTTGACAGAGTATTTGGGGTAAAATGTAGACACTGAGATTATTATATTTTTGTATAAAAAAAATCTGCGAAATAAAATCTCAATTGTAATGTAGTTGATGACCTTTTTTTTACTTCTCGCCAACTGTATTGGATAAATGTAATGACAAGTTACACCGACAGCAGTATATCTCCCTTGTCATTACATCTAGCATTTAATTCCACAACGCGTCTACCCTCGTTCCATCCATTGCTGACATGCATATCATTTTCGTCTATTGTTGTTATTTCTGAACCAATATCAAGCAGATTATCTGTACATGGTTCTGTGTAGAGGTTGTGGTCATGTAATTTTGGGTCTAGAAAAAATGTGGTTTTCCGTTCACTTTAATTTTTTGAAAAATGAAGATCGTTGGTTTTTTGTCTTGTTTGCCATAAAAGGCCTCACGTGACTTCCGATTGAGAAGGAGGACCAATTTTGAGCTCTCGAAAAAAATTCTCGTTTCACTTAAAAGAGTTGTGTTAATTCAATGATATAACAACAGAAAGAAGATGGAATTGACCAGTTAATCAACACGATCGATTGTATATAGAAGAAATTCCTTAATATCGAAGACTTTGACGAAACACGTGTGTGGAAAATTTCAATTCGCCGCCGCCATGATGGATTCAGAAAACTTAAAAAATGGAGACGTATCTAATTAGAACAATTACCAAAGAATATAAAAGACTAGCACAAGAAAATCCTTTTCCAGACTTTAAGCAACATACATATTTGATAACAGACAGTAAAGGGGTAGCAATTAGCAGGGTAGTGCCAAGTATCGCCCGATTTCATATCATAGACAAGAGTGGTGTCAATGCCGAGGTAAAGAAATTCATAAAACGTGTGTCGGAGGAGATAAAAGACAAGGATAGACCCATAGTAATCATCTGGTTCGGCACATATGAACTGACGAGGAAATCAGGGAAGTACCTTAAATTAAGAGAGCCCCCTTTCCAGAATATAGAAATATGCCTAACAGAGTGTAGAACATTTTAAGAAAAAACACCTGCTTGAAGCAAACAAAAGTGCACTTATTGTGTTTCTAGAGTGCCCTTATTACTCAATCAAAAAGTACAACAAAAAAACAATAGCCCATACAGAGCCCAAAGTAGATACAGACAATAATAACAATACGAGAAGTATTAAGATAAAGAAAGGAGAAGAAAACCTTACGTGTACAATTAAAGGGGACAATATATCCAAGAGGAAAATTGAAAGGGGCAAATCAATTAAAATTACAGTGCCGTTCAGGAGGCAGAAAAAGACAGAACCACTATATGACACACCTATACTGAGTCGAGCAGTAGCAGGAGGCAGAAAAAGACAGAACCACTATATGACACACCTATACTGAGTCGAGCAGTAGACTACTACAACACACAGGTTAATAAATGACACAGAGAAACCGAGATTGTCACGAGATATAATAAGATGACACAAAACAAAGAGAGACAAGTGTACAAAGTACAAACAAAGACTATAGTTTGTACCATGATGGTGTGCATCCGATACGACCACTAGCTAAGTTGTGGATGTACAGGATTGTAAAACTAGCTTTAGAGTTTAACGATTTTTGTAAATAGGAAGCCCTGTTTACATGATCGACACATCTGAGTTTCGAAAAGTGTGAAAAATAGAACGGATATAGACTCGTGTTAATATTTACTTATATGCATGCATGTACATTGTGAAGGATTTAAATAGTGCGAAAATTACATGAATCAGGA
This sequence comes from Gigantidas platifrons, assembly GCA_002080005.1. Taxonomy (NCBI): domain Eukaryota; kingdom Metazoa; phylum Mollusca; class Bivalvia; order Mytilida; family Modiolidae; genus Gigantidas; species Gigantidas platifrons. The sequence continues at coordinate 4,187 of MJUT01037630.1, forward strand.
GAAGTAACTCTTTCAAGTAATGTGTATTATTAATATTTTTCTATTGTGACAATTGCTAGATTCATCACAACGTGATAGGATAATATTTAGTGTGATACAGAAGATAGAGTATATAGACACTAAACAGAGAAAATAGTCGAAGAGTAAATCAGCCTAAAAGTAAACCTGTAAGTAACCAGCACATGCAGATGTAAGAAGTTAATTAGAATAGATAAAATATAGGCTGTTATATCAAGAGGTACATTAGAAGAGTCATGTCGTCAATAATATTGATTGTTGCCATAATATAAATCACATCACAAGCAATAATTTATTGATTGTTGCCACAATATAATTTACAAGCAATAATATTGATTGTTGTCACAATATAATTCAAAGCAATAATATTGGTTGTTGCCTCATATAAAATACCACAAGCAATAATATCGATTGATGCCACAATACAAATCACAAGCAATAAGTTTGATTGTTGCCTCATTGTAATTCCAAGCAATAATTTCTTATTGTTGCCGAGATATAAATCACAAGCAATAATATTGATTGTAGCCCAAATATAAATCACAAGCAATAATATTGACTGTTGCCGAAATATAAATCACAAGCAATAATATTGACTGTTGCCGAAATATAAATCACAAGCAATAATATTGACTGTTGCCGAAATATAAATCACAAGCAATAATATTGACTGTTGCCGAAATATAAATCATAAGCAATAATATTGATTGTTGCCGCATTATAAAACACAAGCAATAACTTGAATTGTAGCCCAAATATAAATCAAAAGCAATAATATTGATTGTAGCCCAAATATAAATCACAAGCAATAATATTGATTGTTGCCAAAATATAAATCACAAGCAATAATATTGATTGTTGCCGCATTAAACCACAAACAATAATTTTGATTGTTGCTGCATTACAAATCACAAGCAATAGTATTGAAGGTTACCGCCAAATAGATAAATAGATGACAAGCAATAATATTGATTGTTGCCACAATATAAGACACAAGCAATAATATCGATTGTTGCTGCCATATAGACCACAAGCAATAATATTCATTGTTGCCGCAATACAAATCACAAGCAATACTATTGATTGTTGCCGCAATATAATCTAAAACAATAATACCAATTGTTGCTGAAATAAAAACCATAAGCAATAATATCAATTGTTGCTGCAGCACAAATCGCAAGCAATAATATTGATTGTTGCCACCTGTAACTAACTCAGTAGAAAAATGATGGGAAGGAGAGGTTCAACGAAGAAAGGGCAAGAGGAGGGATGGACTTGCAAACTATGTAACAAAAATTCACATATGAAAAAGCAGAGTTGTTAGAATGTGAGTACTGTTCTGGACACTATTACAGAGGTTGTCTGAAACTTAGCCAAGCAGAATATAAGCTCTTGTGTAAAAGATCAGACCTTCATTGGTTTAGTTTAGTTTAAACATATTTGATTTGCTCAAATATGCAAAAAGGATAAGACACAAGTTAAACAAACTTATGAAGTCTTCTCCTAATTACAATAAGTTACAACATTATTTGATAGAGCATGCATGCATATGAATATGTATTACATTAATATGTCTAAATTGAAGAACAGAGAATGAAGAAAGGAATTAGAGAAAGAGAGAGAGGGGTTGGTGGTGATGGTGTGTGTGATTGTTCATTTGGTGAACGAAACCTTTCAGACCTCTTTATATATCTTAAATATCTTTTGAAACAGACTTCCAAGAAAACGAGTGGGTGAAAGTTAAAGATATCTTTAAAGAGAGAATTCACACACCTTTTAATAATGGGTGACTTTAACCTACCTAAACTTGTCTGGGCAAACTGAACAAGTAAAGATAAAGAAGGGGAAAAGTTCATGGAAAACATAAGAGACTGCTATCTGTACCAACACATTACAGAATATACACGAGCCAGAGCAAACTGCGAACCTAGCATATTAGACTTGGCATTTTCCAATGAAGAAGACATGATAGAGAACATTAGACACGAGATCCCCCTAGGACATAGTGACCACTCTGTAATTAAATTCAGATTTAAATGCTATTAGAACATTGACCAAGAAACAACACAAAGGTGGAACTATTTCAAGGTCAACTACGAGGAAATGGATAAAGAATTAGACATAGAATGGGAAGAGAAACTCCAAGGAAAGAACCCAGACGAAATGATAAAGATATTCCTGGATATCTATAATACTGCAAGGAAGAATTGTATTCCACTGGTCAATAGTAAAGTAGGACTAAAAGCAAAAAAAACACAACTACAAATGTATATACCATTAGAAGCCAAAACTGTAGAGAAAATAAAGAAAAAGCATAGATGTTGGCAGCGATATATGGAAACCCGTGATGAGAAAAAATACAAAGAATACACCAGAGTAAGAAACCAGGTTAAAGGAATGGCCAGGAAAGCTAAATTGAACATGGAGAAAGAAATAGCAAAAAATGTCAAAGAGAGCCCTAAGAAGGTTTGGCAATATGCTAACTCAAAAAGGAAAACGAAGAGTGGCATATCTGAATTAAAATATAAAAATAAGGAGTGAAGCATAACAACGACAAAGGGGAACAAAGAAAAAGCTGAAGTATTAGCCGAATTTTTCACCAGTGTATTTACAAATGAGCCAGATGGAGAATTACCGTACATAGACCGGGTACCAGTCCAAAAGCCATTCATAGACAAAAATATGACAACATTTGAAATACTTAAGATACTAAAGGAATTGAATCAGAACAAATCAGCTGGACCAGACGAACTACACCCAAAATCTCTACATGAATTGAGAAACTCAATATCTAAACCACTGGAAATCATCTTTAATGCCTCATTACAATCAGGTCAGGTCCCGAACTTATGGAAACTTGGAAATATTGTGGCTATATTTTAAAAGGGGGACAAATCAGATCCAGGTAATTATAGGCCAGTTAGCTTGACAAGTGTGATAGGCAAACTGACGGAAAAGCTTGTAAGGAACCAAATAGTAAATCACATGGTTTTCAATTCACTGTTCAGTAAACAACAATTTGGTTTCATAGCAGGCCGATCCACCACGCTGCAACTACTGAAAGTCATGGATGAGTGGACAGAGATTTTGGACAATGACGACACTATAGACGCAGTATATATGGACTTCATGAAGGCATTAGACAAGGTTCCCCACAAAAGACTGATAAAAAAAATGGAAAGATATGGCATAAGTGATAGAGTGATCAAGTGGACATCAGACTTCCTAAATTGCAGGAAACAAAGAGTATCAGTCAATGGAAAACATCAGATTGCCACGATGTAACCAGTGGAATCCCCCAAGGTAGTGTGTTGGGACCCATACTGTTTGTAATATATATTAATGATATGCCAAACTGCGTCGACGCTGCTGCATATCTCTTTGCGGACGATACAAAGGTATACAAAGAAATAAAAAAACAAATGACAGAACTAGTCTGCAATCAGATCTGGACAGCTTACAGACATGGTCCGATACTTGGCTTTTGAAGTTCCATCCCAACAAATGTAAGGCAATGTCAATTTCAAACAGGAAAACTTCTGACAATATAAACGACCACTACCACCTGTACGACAACAGTGGACATCAGGTTAATCTGGAGCAATCGGAAGGGGAAAAGGACATTGGAGTGATGGTCGACGATAGCATAAACTTCTCAAAGCATATACAACAACAGATAAACAAGGCCAACAGTATAATGGGATTGATCAGGAGAACCTATAAATACCTAGATGAGAGGAGTTTCAACTACCTTTTTCAAGCTCTGGTAAGACCGCATGTAGAATATGTAGCAGCAGTATGGGGTCCATATAAGATCTGCGATATAGAGAGTATCGAAAATGTGCAAAGAAGGGTTACAAAGCTTGTCCCCTCACTGAAAAGCCTAGAATACCCAGACAGGCTAAAAAAAACTCAAGATGCCAATCCTGAAATACAGGAGACTAAGAGGGGACATGATCGAGACTTATAAAATACTAAATGGGGCATATGATAAAGAAGTTACATCAGGACTACTAATACTAGATGAAAACAACAGAACGAGAGGCCACAATCTAAAACTGAAAAAGAGATTCAGCAGACTCAACATCAGGAAGTACTCGTTCACCATCAGAGTAGTAGACAATTGGAACAACTTACCAGAGAACGTAGTAAATGCCAAGACCATCATTCAATTCGAAATAGGTCTCGACAAATTCTGGGAAAACCAAGAAGTAAAATTTGACTTTACCAAGGACATCACAAACCGAACTAAATCCGGAAGTTGCGCGCAGTCGCGCATCAGAGAAGAAAAATCAGATGTGGATACAGGGGCCGGACAGGCCTGCGTCCACTAATGTTCCTACGGTATCCTACAGTATAAAGTAACCACGGCGACACCTATCTCTACCCATCGTTATACTTTTTTTTATACCAGATATTATCAGTAAATTGTAATACTATTTATTAGAGACACTAAAAAATGTAAAACAATCATTAGGTCCCATCAGCACAGCGTCCGTTTTGTAAACATTGTACATCTGTGTCAGCTAAACGCTTGAAATTGAAGCGAACTTTTAAAACACTTCACTGATCCCGGTACATTAGAATAGAGTTACCTCCCTGTAGTGTTAGGTACCACCTTAAATGTACAATAATTATTTTGGGTGTCGTAATTTTAGTCGCGTTCGTACTCGTGCATTGAAACAAAGGAGAGTGTATATAATTTTTAATTCTAGTATTTCGTACTGTATTGAGACATTATATTGGGTGAATAATTGTTGCTTAACCCCAAATTAGCAATTTATTAGCTATATCATGGCGAGGACAAGTTACTTTTCGATGAGATAATGATGAGGTCTGCTTTGTAATAGACCAACACGCTTAGTTGGATTTTGAAAGTGTCAACTCGCTGAAATAACGGTCTGATTCCGAGTCAACCAGTATTTGCTCTTTCTCATTAATGCTGGGTGCTCAGTGGTGAAGCAGCAAATACCAATTTTATAGTCTTTGGTTTGACCCGACTGCGACTTGAACCTACGATCTACTGCACTCGAGGAAGGCACGCTAACCTTCACACCACCGATGCTGTTTTCATTGTGATGATATTGGCATCAGAACATGTTAACAGAACATGTATTCCTGTCTACAAATATAATTAAAAGACGTATCATACTTACAGATTGACAGACGTATCATACTTACAGATGGTGATGTTCCCATGCTGATCTATTTAAATAATATGTTCTGTGAACTTCTTCCTTCTCAAATCTACAGACAAATATTAACTTATCATTAGAAAAAGTTTAGTAAAAGTGTATATATATTAAAAGTGAATAAGAAGTAGCTATACATTAAATTTTTAAGAAAAATTCTTATTTTCTCTGATAAAGATTTTTCATGGGACTGCTTTCAAACTAATCGTATTGAGAAGGCACTTCTTAAAAGACTACTCCAAATTTGTCAATTGACGAGGACCACCATGTGTTGAAGATTTTCTAATGATAATTAGTTTTCTTTTAAAGGTAAAAAGGTGAAAAAGGTAAAATATATTTAGGTTTAAAAATTTCAACATCATACACAAGTGTTTAAAAATTTCTCGTTAAGTTAAAAATAAAACATAAAACTGCCATCTTTAACTGAAACTTCAATCCACCAATTGTAGCTGCTGAGAACTTTCTCACCAAGGATAGCCCATGAAAGCCATTCAGCTTATTTCCAGTGGGATCCTTTATAAGTATCAGCTTAAAGTTCAAGTGGACATTAAGGTTGTGTCCATTGAATTCGTTTATGTATCGCCAACTATTACTGTGCCTTCTATGGCTGTTGTGAGTTCGACGAAAATATTTAAGTCCTGTAATGGATGCCACTCACTGTCAAAATTAGAATGGCAGAAACATAGCATTCTTAAAATAGATTGATTGACTGTTGTTTAACATCAAGCCAGCAGTGCTTCAACTATTTTGATTAATTGACTGTTGTTAAACATCAAGTCAGCAATACTTCGGCTATCTTAATTGACTGGCTGTTGTTAAAGGTCAAGTCAGCAGTATGTCGGCTATTTTAATTGACTGACTGTTGTTAAGCATCAAGTCAGCAGTACTTCGGCTATTTTAATAGACTGGCTGTTGATAGACGTCAAGTCAGCAGTATGTCGGCTATATTAATTGACTGACTGTTGTTTAACATCAAACCAGCAGTATGTCGGCTATATTAATTGACAGGTTGTTGTTTGACGTCAAATCAGCAGTATGTCGGATATTTTAATTGACAGGTTGTTGTTTGACGTCAAGTCAGCGATATGTCGGGTATTTTAATCTGACTTGCTGTTGTTTGACGTCAAGCCAGCAATATGTCGGGTATTTTAATTGACAGGTTGTTGTTTGACGTCAAGTCAGCAGTATGTCGGGTATGTTAATTGACTGGGTGTTGTTTAACCCCAAGTCAACAGTATGTTGGGTATTTTAATTGAGTTGTTGTTTGACGTCAAGTCAGTAGTAGGTCGGGTATTTTAATTGACAGGTTGTTGTTTGACGTCAAGTCAGCAGTATGTCGGGTATTTTAATTGACTGACTGTTCTTTAACCTCACGTCAGCAGTATGTCGGCTATTTTGATTGACTGATTGTTGCTTTACGTCATGATAGCAGTATGTCGGGTATTTTAATTGATTGGTTGTTGTTTGACGTCAAGTCATCAGTATGTCGGGTATTGTGATTGACTGGCTGTTGTTTAACCTCAAGTCAGCAGTATGTCAGATATTATAATTGACTGGCTGTTGCTTAGCCTCAAGTCAGCAGTATGTCGGGTATTTTAATTCACTGGCTGTTGTTTAACGTCAAGTCAGCAGTATGTCGGGTATTTTAATTGACTGGCTAATGCTTAACCTCAAGTCAGCAGTATGTCGGGTATTTTAATTGACTGGCTATTGTTTAACCTCAAGTCAGCAGTATGTCGGATATTTTAATTGACTGGTTGCTGTTTGACGTCAAGTCAGCAGTATGTCGGGTATTTTAATTGACTGGTTGTTGTTTGACGTCAAGTCAGCAGTATGTCGGGTATTTTAATTGACTGGTTGTTGTTTGACGTCAAGTCATCAGTATGTCGGGTATTTTGATTGACTGGCTGTTACTTAACCTCAAGTCAGCAGTATGTCAGATATTATAATTGACTGGCTGTTGCTTAACCTCAAGTCAGCAGTATGTCGGGTATTTTAATTCACTGGCTGTTGTATAACGTCAAGTCAGCAGTGTGTCGGGTATTTTAATTGACTGGCTATTGCTTAACCTCAAGTCAGCAGTATGTCGGGTATTTTAATTGACTGGCTATTGTTTAACCTCAAGTCAGCAGTATGTCGGGTATTTTAATGGACTGGTTGCTGGTTGACGTCAAGTCAGCAGTATGTCGGGTATTTTAATTGACTGGTTGTTGTTTGACGTCAAGTCAGCAGTAGATCGGGTATTTTAATTGACAGGTTGTTGTTTGACGTCAAATCAGCAGTATGTCGGGTATTTTAATTGACTGGCTGTTGCTTAACCTCAAGTCAGCAGTATGTCGGCTATTTTGATTGACTGATTGTTGCTTAACGTCATGACAGCAGTATGTCGAGTATTTTAATTGACTGGTTGTTGTTTGACGTCAAGTCATCAGTATGTCGGGTATTTTGATTGACTGGCTGTTGTTTAACGTCAAGCCAGCAGTATGTCGGCTATTTTGATTGACTGGCTGTTGCTTAACATCAATCCAGCAGTACTTCGACTATTTTGATTGACTGGCTGTTGTTAAAGGTCAATCCAACAGTATGTAGGGTATTTTAATTGTCTGTTGTTTAACATCAATCCAGCAGTATGTCGCTATTTTGATTGACTGGCTGTTGTTTGACATCAATCCAGCAATATGTTGGCTATTTTGATTGACTGGCTGTTGTATAGCATCAATCCAGCAGTATGTCGGCTATTTTAATTGACTGTTTTTAATCGTCAATGCAGCAGTACTTCGGTTATTTTAATTGACTGGCTGTTGCTTAACATCAATCCAGCAGTATGTCGGCTATTTTGATTGACTGGCTGTTGTTCAACATCAATCCAGCAGTATGTCGGTTATTTTGATTGACTGGCTGTTGTTTAACGTCAAGCCAGCATTATGTCGGCTATTTTGATTGACTGGCTGTTGTTCAACATCAATCCAGCAGTATTTCGGCTATTTTGATTGACTGGCTGTTGTATAACATCAATACAGCAGTACTTCGGCTATTTTAATTGACTGTTTTTAATCGTCAATGCAGCAGTACTTCGGTTATTTTAATTGACTGGCTGTTGTTCAACATCAATCCAGCAGTATGTCGGCTATTTTGATTGACTGGCTGTTGTTTAACGTCAAGCCAGCAGTATGTCGGCTATTTTGATTGACTGGCTGTTGTTCAACATCAATCCAGCAGTACTTCGGCTATTTTGATTGACTGGCTGTTGTTTGACATCAATCCAGCAGTACGTCGGTTATTTTAATTGACTGGCTGTTGTTTAGCATCAATCCAGCAGTACTTCGGCTATTTTGATTGACTGGCTGTTGTATAACATCAATACAGCAGTACTTCGGCTATTTTAATTGACTGTTTTTAATCGTCAATGCAGCAGTACTTCGGTTATTTTTAATTGACTGGCTGTTGTTTGACATCAATCCAGCAGTACGTCGGTTATTTTAATTGACTGGCTGTTGTTTAGCATCAATCCAGCAGTATGTCGGCTATTTTGATTGACTGGCTGTTGTTCAATATCAATCCAGCAGTACTTCAGCTATTTTGATTGACTGGCTGTTGTTTGACATCAATCCAGCAGTATTTCGGTTATTTTTATTGTCTGTCTGTTGTTTAGCATCAAGCCAGCAGTATGTCGGCTATTTTAATTGTCTGGCTGTTGTTTAGCATCAATCCAGCAGTATGTCGGCTATTTTGATTGACTGGCTGTTGTTCAACATCAATCCATCAGTACTTAGGCTATTTTGATTGACTGGCTGTTGTTCAACATCAATCCAGCAGTACTTCGGCTATTTTGATTGACTTGCTGTTGTTTAACGTCAAGCCAGCAGTATGTCGGCTATTTCAATTGACTGATGTTAAACGTCATGTCAGCAGTATGTCGGCTATTTTAATTGACTGTTGTTAAACGTCAAACCAGCAGTACTTCAATTTCGCATGTCCAATAAAAAACAATAATCTAGTTTTTGTTTCGTGTGAAAATAAATGTCTTGTTCGAGAAGAAAGCATACCCCACCCCACTAAAAGTGTAAATGGTCGGTCCCTAAGAAGTACGATGCTTGTCAGTAGAATATGTTTCCATAATAATCGAATTCAAAACGAAAGTAGAGATATTTTTATTTCACCTTAATTATCTATAAAAAGATATAGTATGACGGGTGTTAACCAGTAAAACATGGTGCTCTCACTTATTTGTTGTATTGGTCATTATCAAGCAAAACGAGAAGAAAGTGTTAATTTTATTATAATCGACGAAATTATTAAACAATTCGCAAACAACAAACAAACAAATGCTTTATTTGCCAATTAGAGGCGACCTTGCGAGCAGAATAATCACATAATAAATCTATATACAATGATTACAATAATTTGTGTATGATTTAAGACATATATGACAAACACAGACAAATGACATGAATTAGTACAACTAAACTGGGAGACAAATGACATGAATTAGTACAACTAAACTGGGAGACAAATGACATGATTTAGTACAACTAAACTGGGAGACAAATGACATGATTTAGTACAACTAAACTGGGAGACAAATGACATGATTTAATACAACTAAACTGGGAGACAAATGACATGAATTAGTACAACTAAACTGGGAGACAAATGACATGATTTAGTACAACTAAACTGGGAGACAAATGACATGATTTAGTACAACTAAACTGGAAATCAATGTCCCTATCGTAAAATAAAATAACAAAAACAAAAACAAAAACAAAAACAAAACAAAACAAAATGAGGAAAAACGTCCGTTTTCGAACGTTTTTTTTATCTTTTTTCTTTTTGCTTTTTGATGAAATACACATAGTTAATAATAGTATATTATATACGTATGTATAATATTACAAATACCTTGGTTACAAGAAAAGCGTCTGTTTACCATTTAACTTCCTCTTTCCAAATTGATAAAAATAAATAAATTTAAATGTTCATGTTCAATGTAATTTAAATCGATATGATATTCAGACTGGATTATCTCCCTTATAGTTTAAACCCTCCTATAAAAAATTGTGACTCCGCGACGACGACACAATAGTGTGTTAATTCAAGACGAAATATTGTCAAACAAATACAGACAATGGATCAAACACAAGGTATAAATATTGTCAAACAAATACAGACAATGGATCAGACACAAGGTATAAACTTACGAGGTCTTCTCCGTTACATATAAATCATTAAGTAGACAATATATTACAAAACCATAGCATTATTTCGTTCAAAATTATTTGAGAAAAATGACATAATACTGCAAGATTAGATATATTGTAATTGATGTCGAGTCGTTGCCGCCAGATGAGTTAGAACTACATAAATTAGACAAATCTCTTAGAGTCTAGTATATAGTTGTGAACAGCTGCAAAAAGTGAGCAGTTGACATCATATGCAAAATCTGAATTTCCATACAATATAGCGAAAACTTAAATTACAAGGATTTGGTACTATTGGGGAGGGGTAACAAAATGAAAGTTATTTTTTCAATTACTATTTATATACCATATACAGAAAATATTCCTGACTCCTGCTAATCTGGGTCACGGGTCACGTGTCACTGTGAGTTGCATGTGTAGTCTATTTTTATCTTGGACAATAGTTTATAAATATAGAATCTTGACAATGTAAAGGGAAGATGCTATGTTATATTTATTCATTTGTTTTATTCTGGAATATTGTTGATCATTGATTTAAACAAGAATGTAGTCTATTTTTATCTTGGACAATAGTTTATAAATATAGAATCT
>MJUT01037630.1:15198-26389 GCA_002080005.1 Gigantidas platifrons
ATCCGACAACGTTATATGTGATAGGAACTGATTGCTTAGGTAGTAGTAAATCCAACTACTGTATGATCACGACCAAGACGACCCCTTAAAAAGATAGCAGTCTATGATAAGGTAGATATTTTTTTCATAATTTGCAAAATTAATGTAAGATAAAATACTATAATGTAAGATACAGTGGAACCTGCCTAAGTCGAACCTATTTGGAGGTCAACTGTTGTGTTCATAATAGACATGTGCTCGGTTTATACAGGTTAAATTAACAGAGAATTCCAACATTGGGACTTATACAGGATTCCATTTTTTTCAGGGTTCGGTTGAGACAGGTTTCACTGTATTGACGATATTGACACATTATTACTAAATTTCTCCCTCAGTTTGATTAAAAGACCAATAAATAATAAAATCCTATCGTATTATCTTACCAATGGAGACTTAAATAATGTCAATCCTATATTACTAGCTGAACCAGTAGAATTATTACAGAATACAGCTCCGTCTACTGTTATAGAGGTGTCGTTATCATACCACTTTACTGGATACAGGTCAATATTGTTTACTACCGTTGCTTTGCTCCTATTTGGAAATAAAACGTTTAAATAGCATCAATATACAGTCAAACCTGTATTAAGAGATCACCTTTGGATCAAAGAAAAAGTAGCCTTATAAAACAGGTGACCTTTTAAATGAGGTTCAATTCATAATATTTAATAAAATAACATATTTCTCACTTTTATTAAAAATGATACCATAATATATGAAATGTGAAACATATATAGTAACATTTTAGAAGTTGTGTAGCAGGGACGTATTCGTCGAGGGGTTAAATAAGGTGGTTTTGGTTATGGTGTTTAACGCCACTTTCAACAATATTTCAGTTATATCGTGGCGGTCAATTTTATTGGTGGAGGAAACAGGAGTACCCGGAGAAACCTACCACCCTGCAGCAAGTCACTGACAAACTTTATCACATAATGTTGGGGGCCGTCGTGGTCGTGATCGTATGGTATTTGGATTTACAACTACATATGCAATCAGTGCCTACCACAACTGATGTTGTGAGTACGAATATCGATCAGGTGTATAATTGTATAAGTATTTTTTTTTCTATAATATTTTATATGACTATGTTTTCTATAATATTGTTCCACATTGTATATTAATTACAATTCTAGATAATCATATAAAGCCTTCTAGTACGTACCTCATTTTATCATATACTTACTCAAGATATGTTTAAATTTGCATATGTGATATATTCGAAATGCAACAAGTCATATCTTCCAGGGGTGTAATAACCTGATCCGTATTACATGGGGGGTTTAATAATGTGTGCCATATTACATGGGGGTGTAATATGGATTTTTCAAAATGACGGCCGAAAATTTTGCATGAAATCGAGTATTTAGTTATTTACAATAATTTGTTTTATTTTTGAAATTTTTGAAATTTTGAAAATTTTGAAAATTTTGAAATTTTTAGAAATTTTTTGAAATCTTATGAAATTTTTGAAATTATATAAAAATATGGAAGAAAAAAGTTTTCTTCCGAAATTCATGTTTTCCGGTCCGATCAGTTTTCGTTATTAATGTATCGTTGCTTACTTCCGTCGTCTGTTACTATCAAATTGAATTACGAAGAAAACGTGGAAAATGCTCGTTATGCAACAAATGATGAAACTCCTTTATGAACCAAAGATTGAATCATCTTGTGTTGTATGAAAAATGTAAGGATTGTGTCTCTAAATACATATAATAAAAACGTAGATATAATATGACATTATTGCATCATATCCCAAATCACCCTACATCGATTCTGAAAACGATCAGCTCTCACAAATATGAAGAAAGACGCATTGAAGTATATAGGCTAATATGGGTGTCTCGGGTTGATATGACATGTGATATGAAAAATGCCATATGATAATCTATAATTATTTTTCACACCTCTTCTTGTATGAGCCAACATGATTGCGGCTTTAACATTAACAAGACAAACGGATTAGAAATTAAGATAAAAAAAAACAATTAGCGAATCATATTACAACCCACAAGAGGAAATGTTTTAAGATATCAAAGGGGTAATCAGAAGCCGTAAATCGAATAGGATAGACAAAGCAATGGCCAAAAGAAAAAGGACAAAAGGACAATCAACGATCTACAAAACACTACACATAAAATTAAAGATCGAGCAACAGGAACCGCACAGAAAACCTAGTGTTATCACAGGTACTCCGGAAGGGTTACCAGTTCCTGCTTTACATGTGACACCCGTCGTGTTTCTGTGAAACGACACGAATATCATTTGACAAGGAAGTCGTAATGGACACCAGTATACGTAAATACATATAAATAATATAAATAAAACATGAACCCCCTACAAAACAATTGAGAATCAAGCAGAATCGAACATCGTGTTTACTCGGAAATCGTAGCAGTCATCATAACACGGAACTATTAATGTTAAGACATGTGATTACACGACATGAACAACACTAACCCCACTAAGACAGGCATCAAAAAAACAGGACGAACTCAGGTGGTACGCTACTGTTTCCAATAGTGGCACCCGCCGTGTTACTCTGTTACTCTTCTTACTAACCCGACGATAAGTCATGAATAAGGGAAGGATCAGATTGTCATTACCACAAACGGAACCTATCCGTGGTCATTTGTGACATAAATATTTCGTGTGCTCTGGAAGGACAAGCAATCCCTGCTCCACTAGTTGCACCCCCTTGTTACTACAGTTTGATTGATTGTATTCCATTTCAAGTTATAAATGATAGTTTACAATTCTAACATGACGTCCTTCATTGGCTATATAAATAATACCGTGATAAAACTACCGATATATTTTAATTCGCATATGCGTATTGACGAACAAATTATAAATATCATTCCTAAGTAAAGTCATGTATTCATACAGGACCATGATGCAAAGAAACATAAAAATTCTCGAATTGTCTCTTGACATATATTTTTTTCGGGAACATATATCTAAGACAACCATCTATAGACTGACGAGTGTAATATGTTGTCTTCCGGTGACGTAGTTTACAAGGAGTGCTGGTGACATTAACACAAGCTGGTTACTGATTTATTTTACGATTTTATTACCATTTAAGTAACTAAATTCAAAAAGCCATCAAATTGGAAAATATCAGTAATTGCACCACCGTCTAGTTATCCATGCAGGGGGGACTGTAAACATGAAGGCTAGTGGATTGTGCTATTATATGAATTCCCATTACTGACTTGCACATCAAAATATAAGTTAGATTTACTAGAGCTGAAATAATTCATGGAAAAATGTTTCTTAAATAATTAAACATTTATCTGACTACAATCATTGGTAAACTGTTATCTCAAAATAACAGAAAATGTATGATATTTGCAATGAGGGAAAATCAGAAGCGGGCTGGGACTTAAATTGACCCGGGTATCCTTCATCTTTCAGGTAGGTCCATTGTTCATTAATATGCTGATTATCTAAGCTGCTCATCGGGAAGTACCCAAATTTCCGCTTTTGTAGAAAATGTTCTCGTTCCACACAAGAGCAACAGATAATTTACTGAAAATGTATAGCTCTTTGAACCTTGTAAAATATTAGAGGATAATTTACTAGCAAATAAAAAATTCACAATTGTTACAACCTTTAAATTATATCCATAGTATAAGAAAAATATTTGTTATTTTCCTTGAACTTTGCAAGAAATGTAGACTTTTTACCTCATTAAAGGGAAGTAACAAAAACATGAAAAAAAGGTCTAAGAAGAGTTTGAAGATACCAAAGGGGTAATCAGAAACCGTATATCAAAGAAGAAGAGACAACACAATGGTCAAAGGAAAAAGTACAAAAAGAAAAACAACATTCTACAAAAAAAACACAAATTAATATCTTTGCCATTATATAAATTTACTTTTCATTTTAATGTTCATATGAGAAATAAACCGAAAATTAAATTAATCTTGAAACAATACATTTAGACATTTCAGCATATAGCATGCATACAATATTTCCCATAATCTTCAGTGTTTTTATACTGCATGATAAAATTGATATACAACCTCCATATGTCCATCAACAACATTTTATTTCTAATAGAGCAGCCCTTCTGGAAATTTAATTCTAATGTAGTTGTTTAATATTCCTGGTGTGTGATTGGACGCTGCTGTAATATTTAAGGTATAAATTCCACGGTTGAAATATCATGAGATATGTTTAGAATCTTAGCCGATTACCGCTTACGTCATCTTGTCAATAATGCGGCAATAAACATCTATATACATAATAACATATATACATATATATATGACATAAATATTCCGTAACGATTATTCAAGTCATGGTAACGATCACAAAACGTTTGAAGTGATGACTTCAACGTAATCACTAGGAACCCTTGATGCTGTAGATTCATTGTTAGCAGCAACCCTCTATCAATGATTGGACCATATTAAAAACACTATTTAGATTTTAAAATAAGTAAAAAATTATTTTTTTTTAATATGACATGAGAAGTATTTCCTATAAAAACATAACAAAAACGTCTAATTTTAGAATCTAGTCGGAAATGTGTAAATTGTTTATTAAGTCATTCACTTTATTTAGGTTGAACAACACCTTTACCCATCATTGGACCGTTGGTGCCGTCTTGATGATGTAGATACAGAGCAGGCCAGACATGATATTTAACAATGTCTCCAGATTTCGTATACACTTTATGAGTATCCTTGTCAATCTTTGTTCCTTTTAGCGAAACAGTTTCAACATACATTGGCGGATCTTGAATAACAAAATACCAGCATATTTCGACACACTTCATGAAATATTCACTGGCTACAATATCATAAAGCATTACATCTTCCAAAGGTGGACTACATGCACGTAACTCTTGAACAAATATAGGATCTGTTTGAAGATTCTGAAAAGTAAATAGATAAACGTCATTGGAATCAAACGATTTCTATTCTTGCAAAAAGGAGGAATTTTAGTTGTACGCTTAAAAGACTCACATATTTCAAAAACTGTAGTATTTCTATGATATATGGTTACATTTAGAAATCTTTGAAGATACTAAAGGGGTGATGAAATTGAAGTCGTAAATCGAAGAAGGAAAGGCAGCACAATGGCAAAAAAAGAAGAAAGGGACAAACAACGATCTATAAAACATTACACATAAAACTAAACATCAAGGGACACGAACCTCACTAAAAACCGGGATTGAACCAAGGTGTTCCGGAAAGGTACGTAATTCCTGCTCTAAATGGGGCACCCGTCGTGTTACTCTTGCAGGCTTTCAAGCAAGATTTTGTGAAAAATAAGGGCCTTTTTTAGGGCAAAATTCTTTAAAAAAAAATAAGGGCTATTTTTAGGAATTTTTAGGACTTTTTTGACAGAAATAAGGGCTGAAATTCAATAATCAATATAAAAGAAAAACATTCTGTACTCACCTCCAGAGAGAACATCAATACAAAAGCTAATTACCAACTCAGAAGATGGTACATTGTACCTGGTCAAATCGCCCCCACATTAATCAAAATCGCCACAACATTTAAAAATAAATAAATAATAGTTATTATTATTATTAGTTTTGACAACGACATTCTGTTATATATAAATCCTTGGTTAAGTGAGGGTAATTATTTGTGTCCATGTAATAATTAATTTCTTCTTTTAATCAAGCATTTCTTTGTAAAGTATAAATGCACTGTTTGTGTAATAATTAATTAGCTACCTGATTAGTTTTTTGCTTTGTTATTGTCATTCCAATCGGAAACATATCAAGGAGACTCAAGCCAATGACACATATTCTTGATATTGCAATAAAAACTTGTTGCGAAGCCATAAGTTTGTCCAAGCTGGTAATGAAATTATTTAAACCAACTACCATCATGAGTCTGACTGGCATTAAACACAATGGCCAGTGATTGCATAGAGTGCAAGCAGGTTGTTAGACACAGGCAAGAAGCAATCTAATGCGATGGATGTGAGAAATGGAAACATCGAACATTACACTGAATATTGAAACACATTTTATAGAAATAGTTTCAATTACAAATAACATCATTCACGGATAGACATGTCGACCCACACGGACACATTATCCTTCTACTTAATACTACTGCGTGCTTAGCGGAGAAGCAACAAATACCAACTAGATATCATTAAGATGGAATCCATCTCTGTGGGCCCCGCCATAAATAACTTGTGGTAAAAAACTTGTAAGGACAGACTGATGTTAACCTCAGTAATAAAACACTTCGCGACACATGCCAAATATGAAAAGCCTGTCTTGAACGACACAAAAGTTACAGCCTGGACATGATTTGTTATGGACACACAGACCAGTTTGACCTTGAGGTCAAAGTTCAAGGTCAAAGGTCACCAACAATGGTACCCGACACATCGTCTGGAGGTGGTCTACCTACATGCCAAATATGCAAAGTCTATCTTGAACGACAAAAAAGTTACAGCCCGAACACGATTTGTTACGGACGCACAGACAGACTGATCACTATAGGGTGTCCGCCACAAAGTGGCGGGGCCCTAATTACCCACACGGACACATTGTCCTTCTCCTTAATACTACTGTGTGCGTAGTGGAGAAGCAACAAATACCAATTTTATAGTCTTTGGTGTTACCCAATCAGGTCTCAACCCCACGATCTACCACACACGAGGGGAGCACGCTAACCATTACACCGATGCGGTTAATATTTCAATTAAGACGCCATAAAGATACACAAAATATGAAAGATATTTATACATTAAGATTATCAAACTGATTTACAAACAATAATAAAAACATATATACAAAAAAATCATAGAGGGAAAAATTATTGTACATTTCGATTTTATAAACAAATTAATTTCTTCATTACGTTAATTAATGGGGGCGATTTTGATTATTGGTGGGGGCGATTTTGTATTGGGGCGATTTTGAAGAGGAGGCGATTTTGATAAATGTGGGGGTGATATTGACGGGGACGATTTGACTTGTATTCCAGAAGATGATGCCAATGGTCATCAACAGCGATATTCTGTATATCAAGACAACCAGATTAAAGTAATCTGATATGGTGCAAATCCATGCTGAATATGACGCTGATAACCACCAAGATGTCTTCTGAGAAATACATGAATTCAACATATTCATTATCTGACAGTATACTAAGGCTAGATTTCATTAATTCCAACGCCTATTTTATGTTGCATTTATCACAAATTTTCAAAATTTGAAAATTTTGGATTTTCACAAAAAAATTAGGGCTTTTTTAGGATTTTGAAGCTTTAATAAGGAATATTAGGGCTGCTGTCCAAAAATAAGGAAAATTAGGAAAATAATGGCCCGCTTGAAAGCCTGCTCTAAATGTTGAATACAATTAAACGTTCAATCGACGTTGCTGAATGCTACGTTGTCGCTAGGAAATAATTTTAAAGCATCGTCAGGACGAGTTTGTATGGTTCTTTAAATTTGATATATAATGTGTATAATTGTAAATTGTTCTACCTGTATACATTGTAGGTTTTTATGTACCTTTCGAAATGTTTTGATTTGTCCTTGCTACAGGTAACAAACGTTAGAGAAAACCGAAGGGCCACAATCTAGAGACACAAGCAACAACACAGAACGAAGACAAACAAAACGTAAATAACACAACACAGAAAATAACTACTACAAAACAATAGAGACAAGTAATTTAAAATTGTCATTGCAAAGCTATAATTGTTCTTCCGTGGATAAAAATTTTGCTCCACCCCTACACATTACCCTATGTCCCACCTAACCCGTGTTTACTCTTGTTCATTAATGGTGCGTGCTTAGAGGAGAAGCCATTACCCTATGTCCGACCCAACCAGTCTTTACTCTTGTTCATTAATGGTGCGTGCTTAGTGGAGAAGCCATTACCCTATGTCCGACTCAACCAGTCTGTACTCTTGTTCATTAATGGTGCGTGCTTAGAGGAGAAGCAACAAATGTCAATTGTATAGTCTTTGGTTTGCCCCACCCTCCCTTGTTTCGAACCCACGAGCCGCCATGAACATGCTAACCATTACGGCACCGACAAAGTGTGGGAAGTGAACACTATGTTTTACATCTTTGTCACTATTTTTGCTTAGTCTATGCTTCAAAGAACATTAATTTTATATTACACTCACTCTTCATTAAGTTCAGCAATTATTACCCTCAAAATGTATCAATATTATACAGGATGTTTTAAGCAGATTTTGGGGGCGTTGTGGTCGTATGGTAGTTGCATTTACAAAAAGTTGAATTTAATAGAGTTCGAATCCCACTCATGGCGAGGTGGACTCAATACAACATTATGTGATAAAATTTGTCAGTGACTTGCTACATGTACAGGTCGCTGTTTTTTTCTGGGTACTTTCTACCATTGAAACTGACCGCCACGATACATCTTTGTTCTGACTTGTGGACTCTTGTGTTGTTTCATGCATCTCAGGGGCCCGGGTGGCTCAATGAGTTAGGTCGCTGGATCTAACAACTCATGCAAGCCTATCACTAATACGGCGTGGGTTCGCGCCAAGCTTTGTAAATTACACAAAAGGGTGCACTCGACTCGCAGCCGCAAGTGATAAAGTTTACCAGTTGCTTGCCCATGGTCGGTGGTTCTCTCCGGGTACTCCGGCTTCCTCCACCACTAAAACTGGTCGCCATGATATAGCTGAAATATTGTTGAAAGTGGCGTTAAACACCATTACTCTAACCCTTTTAGGCAGATTTAAAATGCACGACGCCGTTCTAAATATTTAAGAAAAAAAATAAGACAACTTCATCTCTGCGATTTTAGGCAACCCAAATGAAACATAACATTAAAAGGTTCGAACAGATTAAACAAGCACAATATGACAATTTGCACGTGAGAGCGATGCCATTCTGGGAAATCTATTTTCACGCCTCAAATAATAAAATGGAAAACAGAATGCACCAGAACTCTAAATTTAAGATATTATTTTACCTGATAAAGCATTAAAATAGTTGTTACAGCAGTCTTTTTTCTACTAACAATTAATTGTACACGTTCTTCTTTGTAATCGTCCCATGTAGCATGTATCTATAAAAGGGGGTAATCAAATCGTATAAATGAATAAGAATATGACAATAAAGTATTATGCAGTACCTTGGTGTTATTACCTGTATTCTTATGTTCATATTGAACACACTATATACATATTATTTGGCTTTAACGCTGTGCTATTCCTAATTATCTATGAGTGATCAAATTCAACAGACATATTACATTACTTGCCAGAACTTTGGCCATACATACGTCTTATATTATATAAAGACATGGGTCTAAAATAGTAATTCTAGAAATTATCTCTTCGAGAGCGGATCTAGAGAAGGGGATCATTTAGTTTGTCTATTCAACCTAACACTGTGGGGATAAAGGTAAAACAAAACAAAATCAAACAGTTTTCTTATTATAGGTTCAAGTACCATTTTTTTGCATGACAGTGTCACTTCTTATCAGGGAAACTCGTATAGTTATCTTACCTGTTCCGTCGATGGCTTAGTCAATAGAAACAAATGTTTTGCCAAACCTTTAAGTTGAACTTCCGACTTCTTAGAAAGACTGTTGAATATTACCTAAGATGGAGAAAATATAAATAAACAATACTTTTTATACAACTGTTGCTTCTTTTCCACTGCTTTCTATTTATTTGGTAAATAATATGTCAATAAATTATAATAAACTTTATTTCTCGCGTGTGTTAAACAAATGTTTCCTGTACAACGTATTAACATTTCATTCATGCTTTTTTTAACATTTTTATTTATCTGGCTTACCATATCACGTTATTCCAATACAAGTTATCTTCGCTTTTATTACTATTACCCGGTCGATATATCTGCTGGTGGACTATTGACCCCTGTGAATAGCATCCGTCTACAGGTCAGTCATGAAGCAACATAGTTTACTATATATATTATTTATTGAAATTTAGTGTGTGTTTGTTTGTTCGAGTGATGGTGTTTAACGACACTTTCAACAATATTTCAATTATATCGAGGCGGTCAGTTCTCTTGGTGGAGGAAACCAGAAAACCACCGACCTGTCGCAAATTTACAGCTCCAATATAATATATATGTATAATTGCCTTGCCCTATGTGCCATGAGGCATAGCAAGGACTAAATAAGTATATAATGTAATTATTATCAAAACTAAGGTTCTCCTCCGTCAGGAATAACCCTAACTGATGTTGGCTGTCCTGTTTATGATTTTGGCTGTCCTGTTTATGATTTTGTCTATCCTGTTTATGATTTTGGCTGTCCTGTTTATGATTTTGGCTGTCCTGTTTATGTTTTTGGCTGTCCTGTTTATGATGTTGGCTGTCCTGTTTATGATTTTGCCTGTCCTGTTTCTGTTTTTGGCTTTTAAATCTTTTGACTTTACATACGTAATGACTGTTTTACTAGAAACGCGTCTGTCGCACAAAATTAGATATCTAAGTTTTTACTAGAAACGCGTCTGTCGCACAAAATTAGATATCTAAGTTTTTACTAGAAACGCGTCTGGCGCACTAAATTAGATATCTAAGTTTTTACTAGAAACGCGTCTGGCGCACTAAATTAGATATCTAAGTTTTTACTAGAAACGCATCTGGTGCACAAAATTAGATATCTAAGTTTTTACTAGAAATGCGTCCGGTGCACAAAATTATATATCTATGTTTTTTTTATTAAGCTAACCCAATCAGTTCAGAGGGAATGTTACAGGCCTTAAAATATTCTTAACACCGCCACTTTATATGGAAGTGCCTGTATAGGAAAGTTAGTGGTAATGTATTTGTGTATATCGACTTTGCCTTTTTCTCTGATTTTTCTATTAGATTTTTAAAATGTTCCGACAGTGTGGTATTTATTCTTCAGCTGTTACGACAGTGTGGTATTTATTTTTAAACTGTTACGACAGTGTGGTATTTATTAATAAGCTGTTACGACAGTGTGGTATTTATTTTTAAGCTGTTACGACAGTGTGGTATTTATTTTTTAAACTGCTACGACAGTGTGGTATTTATTTTTAAACTGTTCCGACAGTGTGGTATTTATTTTTAAACTGTTCCGACAGTGTGGTATTTATTTTTAAACTGTTCCGACAGTGTGGTATTTATTTTTAAACTGTTCCGACAGTGTGGTATTTATTTTTAAACTGTTCCGAC
>MJUT01037630.1:41169-63346 GCA_002080005.1 Gigantidas platifrons
AAAAAAAATAATAATACATACAAGGTAATTTATTTGTTGTCATTATATCTCCGTTTACAAATCACTTCACAGCAGGTGTAATCATTGAATTTCAAGCCGAAATAACAGTATTTTGTGACACCTGTACTAGAGAAACCATACATTAGTGTATTAATAAACCCCGAGAACATAAGATTTTTACACTTTACTAATGGCGGACACACTCGGAAGTCGATAATGGCCGCGCCCATATTTTTAAGAATAAAAAGGTCTCTAGATGCAGACGTACCGCCGATGCCCAAAACAAAGATTTGTCACATTGTCGGACGGAACATTGAAAAATATATTAAATGAGAAAGATTCAGATAATAGCATGGTGATGAAAACAATAATGTAGCACTACTTCAGGACAGTGGACATGTAACTTTTTATTTCAGAATATCACTATTTCCTCAACATATAGAATAAAATCATTACTGTCTTTTGATTCTGTAACTGTGTGGATTAATTGAATTTCGGGCTCAGTGAATATCATTTTTTTCAAAAGTCAATAAATCCACACATTTACCTCATCAAAAGACAGTAATTGTATAGTATTCACCTGCTGGAAGTAATATTCACCGGATGACGTCATTGACGCTACATGTCGCTCGGTAAACTGAATCTGCAACCGTAAAACCGACGATTTACGTCCACAAAGCTTAAAATACAATACAGTTATCTCCTAAATCGATTGACGTCTAGACTTTACTTAGCTACAGTATGGGTATTTCTAGTCATTATGTAATAAAGTTATTTATTTACCCGAGTCGGGTTAAACTTCCCTTTTTCTTTTTCGTCTTCTTCTTTGGGACTGTTTGCTCGCAATTTTCAAAATTCCTATAAATATATATCATATATAGCAGTAACCAAGTATCACATTAACGAGAAAATATTATTTCTAATTAATATAGAGGAGAGTTCCTTGGATTACGATCTAGCTATACAATCGGTGCCGGCCAGTGACTGCCAGCAAGTAGGTAGCTCTCTCCGGGTACCCCGGTTTACGCTTTTAATAAGGTACAGGCTACGAATACGACGGAAACGTATTCGTAGCCTGGGTTCTTCTTCTTTGGTTTGTATCATCCACCACTAGATTGGTGCACCTATATTTAGCTATAGTCACAGACAATGGAAAAACTAAATAAAATCGTGAAAATTAGTTCTTTGACATTCCTGAGTTAGTCATGTGCAGTCCACCACAATGTAGAGCATAGCATACTCTTTTGGTACAGTTCTCTATTTTACTAATTATTTCGTCATTGCACTTCAGTTGATTTCGTCTAGTTAGTATATCCGGTTCTAAGATTACATTAGTCAGTAGATTAAAGTCATTTGATAGAATTCTCCAGACGGATTCATCAATGTTACAAATAATAACTTTCAGTTCCTTCATAAATTCCTTGCGATAGGCATAGAGAACATTACGTTTAAAGAGAAAGTGAAGTGTGTCTTCATCTTCCAGTTGACAGAGAGGACAAGTCGCACTAACTTCAT
This sequence comes from Gigantidas platifrons, assembly GCA_002080005.1. Classification (NCBI taxonomy): domain Eukaryota; kingdom Metazoa; phylum Mollusca; class Bivalvia; order Mytilida; family Modiolidae; genus Gigantidas; species Gigantidas platifrons. Next base: position 42,685 of record MJUT01037630.1, read on the forward strand.
GTTGGTTAAATTTGCTACGAATGCATTGGAGTATATATGTCCCTGTTAGTAATATAGCCTTAATTCCACCCGGCGCACATGTTTTATGTTGTTTTGAACTGCGGTCCAGATTCTATGGACGTTTCCGGTGGACAAGGTTGCGGTTTCACCGTCCAGATTCTATGGACGTTTCCGATGGACAAGGTTGCGTTTTCATCGTCCAGATTCTATGGACGTTTCAGGTGGACAAGGTTGCGGTTTCACAGAAAGCTAAAGATGATTTTTGAGAAAGGTCAGAGGTCAGTTTCTGATTCCAGAGTTTATCTACTGCTAGTTTAATTTCTCTTTTCCACGTTATCTTACACGGTACTATATGTAATAATGTTTTCATGATAGGCAGGTCATAGTGCTCAAGCAAATTGATGATATGAGTAAACTAACTGTTCGAATCATCGGACTTGGTATGTATCTGTCTCAATAGAATGTTCTTTATCGTTATATTTTCACTTCTGGTAATGCTACATAACAATTTGAGTTGTCTAATGTGGATTTCTGCGGTAATAGGTCTCACTCCTAGCAATAAGTAGGTAATTCTTCTAATTGACCGAGATGGTAGACATTGAATTTCCTCAAAAAGCTAAGGTGAAATCTTTCTAATAGGTTGAAATGTGTGGATTTTAGGATGAATGTTTCTAATCCATAGAGAAGGCGTGGAAGTACATATGTATTGAATAGTTTAATAAATATTGTAGGTGGTAATTCATTGGTTCCATGTAATCCAGTACCGGTTAAGCTATAAATTGTTTTTCTCGCACAAGAAATTCTGTCTTCAACGTTGGACGTAAATGTCATTCTTGGTTGAACGTAGTATGCCAAGGTGAGTAGCAGTTTGTGAAATTGAAACTTCTTTATCGCCTAGTTTCCAATCAGTTACCTCAATACGAGTACATTTCTTCGGAATTCTCACTATAATTGTACTCTTCTCTGGATGAATAACATATTTTTCTCTATTCGCGAAAGAGTTTGTAACATCTAGCATTAGTTGTAAATCAGAAATGAAATTTGCGAGAAGAGCTAAGTCATCTGCTACAGTAGGCCAGTCTACATACGTTGTTCCAATGTTGGTTCCAATTCTGTTACGCTCAAGGATGAGTAGTACTTCATTGATATAGGTTTTGTAGATAACCGTTGACAAAATGCCGCCTGACGGATTCCTTGCTGGATCGGAAACGGATCACTGATATGGCCAGACCATTTAACTATTGAAGTACCAAGCATCCATGAGACTCCATATTTTCCCTTTTATGCCATTATAGAAAAGTTTACATTTTAGAGATTGATATAATAGTAAATTCAGTTACTTGGCTTCTGTTATAGATTCGTTAATAACCAATGCTGTAAGAAGTATAGATGTTCCTTTGGTGAAACCAAATTGTAATGTAGACGTTCAATTCGATTGAGTATTACGTGTTCCAGAATTTTCCCTAGAGTACATGAAACTGTTATTCCTCTATAATTACTAAAGTCAGTGGCATCACGTCCTGTTTTGTAAATTGTATACTGGTGTTATAATTCCTGATAGGAATTGTGGTGGTATGTAAATGTGTTCTAAAATGGCATGGAACAGTTCTACTAATGTGGCTATGATAGATTGACCAGCAAGTTTAAAGTGTTCAGCACTTATTCCGAATCCATCACCAGATTTCTTGTTGTTTAACTTAGTTATAGCTGCAGTAACTTCATAATGGGAAATAGGTATAAAATCGCTGTCCATATTATTAATAATTTCTCGAATCAAGTCTATATGCTGTGATACATCTTTCTGGTAGTCAGAGTTAAATTCTACTAGTTGTTTTGTCACTTCCAAGTTTTCATAAAACTTTGAAAAGCATTTACATTGATCGTCTAGATCAAATATAATTCTACCTTCGCTTCTGAAGCCTTTTGGTTTATTCACAGTGTTTGAAAGACCACTTCGAATAAGTTTATAGAAACTATTGGAACCTTCAGCTTCAAGAATTTGACTGTAAAATTGTTTACGTTCACATGCTATGTCTTGTCGTTGTTGTGATCAAATGAGTCTTTTCATGGTGCGGCGTTCATCTACTATAGGATGATTAAAGCGTGGTTTACCAAGGTTCATCCAGCGTTTGTGAATATCTTTTCCTTGTTGTAACAATTCTCTTACGGCAGGGCTAGCTTTCCACTTAGGACCTTTGAGTCGGATCTGTTTAGACGGAACTGCACGCCTAGCTGCAGTTAAAAGGTTGCCATTAAGTTCGTCTATGAATGTTTTGAATTAGTTAGGACGTAAATTTTCGGATACTTTGCATGTTGCAGCGTTGTTCTATATAGTTCAGTATTACTATCCTCCCACAGCAGTCTTCTCTGACTCGTTGGTAATTCTGTTGTTTTTCACTTGATAAATTTCGCAGTTCAAGGTACAACAAACAGGTACATGACTAGATGTATTACATGTGTCTCTATCAGAGATAATTAGATTTGTTACAAGATTTCCCTATCTAGCGAGAATGTAGTCTATTTGTGATGATCCAATTCCATGTCGGTATGTTGGTGAATCTCCCTTTATGGCGGACGTAATAAATTTGTTTCTCTGAACAAAGTCACAAACACGTTTATCTGAGTCGCTTTTGCGAGACGTAACTAGGGTATCATTCATGTCCCCAACTAGAATAATTTGATGAGATTCGCTATACTTCTGGATTATAACCTCAAGTAAATCAAGATTATCCTGGAATTTTTCGGATGTATCCGAGTAGCCAAAAGTGGGCATATAACAGTTAATTAAACAAATCGGACGAGGTAGACCACAGGCACTTGTTTCTATCAATGGGGAACTCTTCCTCCCTCTTACTATTACAAGGTGCTCAGCTATTTATTTGAAAAAAAAATGGGCACCTTCGCTTCACGCTATCTTATGGTATTATTTACGCTTAAAATACACCCTACCTTATAGCAGTCGCTCCTAAATACATTTATCTTCATCAATATCCACAATTTTCATACCCTTCATGGTTCCCTGTGACATACCTAACGATTTAAAATACACAAATGTGAACTCTCCACGACTAGACAAATCTCACCATATTAACTTCCGGTTCAGGTCAGAATGAATATATGTAAATAAAATAAAATGCATCTAATTTTTTTTTGTTGTGTATTTGATCATTTATGTATTTTTCTTAAATGGATACTACAAGTCATTACAAACCACACTTCTTGTTAAATAAAATTTAATGGAAATTTTACTTACTTTCGCTTTCGATTCTACACATAACCAATCGCATTTGAAGCTTCAAATTTACCGCTCGATTTAACCGGAAGTTAATATGGTGAGATTTGTCTAGTCGTGAAGAGGTCACAATTGTGTATTTTAAATCGTTATGTATGTCATAGGGCACCATGAAGGGTATGAAAATTGTGGATATTGATGAAGATAAATGTATTAAGGATCGACTGCTATAAGGTAGGGTGTATTTTAAGCGTAAATAATACCATAAAATAGCGTGAAGCGAAGGTGTCCATTTTTTTCAAAATAAATAGCTGAGCACCTTGTAATAGTAAGAGGGAGGAAGAGTTCCCCATTGATAGAAACAAGTGCCTGTGAGGTAGACAATCTATTTCAACTACAGCTATACGCTCATTACCATCATTAAGTGGTCTCACATTGCTATCTAAATCATGTTTCCATGCTATAAGTACTCCCCCGTGACCTCTTGAACGAACATGGTGGGTTTTCGGAAAGTTACAGTCACTTGACCTAATTGTAAAGTTGTAATCCTTTAGAAATTTAGCTGTGTCTTGCTGTTAATAATGCCATAACCAATGCCCTTGAAGCATAAAATATTGCTAAAAGGTAAAATAGTCACTAGATATGGCGCATTACCTCGGAGACCCTCAACGTTGAATGAAGAAAGTTCTACAAGTACGACGGGTGGAAGTTGTGACTAAATGATCAACCGGATTCCGGACATGGACACCTATTTTACGGAAATTAATTACGTATTGCTAGCACCTAGTGGCGACGAATACGACGGATTTCTCGATTTTCTTAATTCTATTGTTTTTATTTCATTAAATAACAATTTATGAATTTTTTATATAATTTTCTGTTTGTAGTTTATTTTTATTCCAATAAAATCTGATGCATTGAAAAATTAGTCTTACAATACACGATTAAGCCCATAGATTGCACTGGTATGAGTACTTCTTAGGGTACAACTCACACTTCCCAACACTAATTATTTTCAAACAGGACGACGATGGTAGTGCGCTCGTGTAGGAGCAAAGAATGAATATTTTACAGATTTAGAGTGTGCCCTAAAAAAATCCAGCAGGATAACTACGTCCAACTTTATTAGCGTAGCTCAAGGAAGCTTGATACGGGGTCCAAATATTTGTGACAAAGCAATACAAAGAAATGAGTAAAATTAGTTACAGTGGTGACATTTACAAGAATACAGTTGTCATTTCAATTAAATCGTCAGAAGGAGACGTAACAGTCTCAGAAAGTACATGTGAATGTAACTTTCATTCATGCATGTCCTTACCCTGTCGTCATATATTCTTCTTCCGAAAACATAAGAATATGTCTTCCTTTGATCAATGTCTCGTCGAACCACGATGGACCAAAACTTATTACAAGAAAAACCACGTAATATTTGACGATCAACCCTGTCCAGAAACTGTTGTAACAGTTACACCTCGTCGACGACGTGTTCGTGTTTTGTCAGGACAGGACAAATACATACGTGTTCATCTTGTGACACAACAGATAGCCAGAGCTGTGTCCGATGTGTCCACCGTCCAGTTTCATCATCATCTCAGTCAGCTTGAAAAGTTTGCAGACATACTTAGTCGTGGCAAGGAATACAACATTATAGAAATGACTGAGGGCTGTGGTATTTTGTTTAATTTATCATTTAGCACATTGAATTTTGTTAAATTTAAACATCACGAATCTTTTCCTAAACATTTTAATTTCTAGGATTAAGAAAACTGTTCTCAATAAATTTTCAAATATATTTCGTCATTATTTTCTGCTTACTACTACTTGCCGCACACATATCAATATAGCTTTTAAAATATACGTATACAATATATTCTTCAGAAAATGAAGAAACACTTCCAAGGATCCCAGAAGTTACAGACAAAATGGCATTTCCAGAAAATGACAGATGGCATCTCAAGTTGTTACCCATGAGACGACACCACAAGACATTACACTGGAAATTGTATCTCCAAAACTTCCACTGCTCAACCAATATCTGAAAACGGCAAGTCATAAATCTTTTTTTTTTCAAATCCAACATGTATAACATTTTTGTCTATGTCAAATCCAACATGTATAACATTTTTGTCTATGTCAAATTTACAGTATGACATTTGCTTTCACTTTAGATTTTTGTTTTCCGGTAGTCATTGTGAAACAACAGATACTACAGAAAGTGAAACAGAACTTTCATCGCCTGACTCCCTTTCCTGTTGAAAAGGAAAAAGGTAAGCTTGCGTTTACTGTTTATAAAACTGTTTGTACATTATTATGTATTTTCTGATCATATAATAATGTATATTAAAAATGTTTGTTATCAATCAAATTTATATATTTTTATCTTTTCAGCTATGTTGTCATCGACTAACCACTTTAAACCAAACTCGGAACTCCCGAAAGAATTATTGTCAATTGATGCATTATTGAACATAGTGGATGTTTCGATTAAAGTCCTTGATGAAAACATTAATTTGACTCGCATTAAAAGGTAATTTTCAAAGGAGGCATGGAATCACCTTAAAGACATCATTAGTACTAAAAAAGAAAACGTGGTTTATGACTGTTGCGTGTGCCAAACTGATCTGCATTCTGAAGATTGTGTTGCGTGCGATGTCTGTCTCAACTGGTACCATCTAAGATGTATTGGACTAAGTTTTGCGCCGAAAAAAACCTACTGGTGTTGCCGAAATTGCTTAAAATAACTTTAAACATTATTGATTTAATACATTGTAAAATAGGTGTCCATGTCCGGAAACCGGTTGATCATTTAGTCACAACTTCCGCCCGTTGTACTTCTTCTTCTTCTTTACATTTCTAGCCGTCTTTCAATACTGAAGATTATTGGCCGAGTGCCGCATTAAATTTAGTTAATACATAAAGTTATAATATATAATTGGAATCAAGACAGATACTGGGATCATGCTCTTGAAACCGTCAACTGTGTCTGAACACAGGCTACGAATACGTTTCTGTCGTATTCGTAGCATGTACCTTTAACAAAAATAGGCCATAACGATATTAGTTTAATGTCCTTTGTCCGGGAGCGGTTGTCTGGATATAGTTGCAGCAAAGCTTTAATTTTGTATTGGCAGCCATATTTTTATCAAATTCTAAGCGCCATATGTCATAAATTGTTGACTCTAAATATTATACAGTAGATAAAGCAATCATAAAGTTTTATTCAGGTATATTCTGTGGCTTATTGGACACAGCATTTCACTAACATTAACATTGAGGCCCCTCTAGACCGCTTGCCGAACATTGATGACACCAATATAATGATTGCAATTTGCCGTCGGAATCCAGGTCACACTGGTCAAAGTATGGATATATTTGTGAATATATTTTAAAATATTTATTTCATGTTACAAATAAAGTTGTATTTAGGGTAGCGTACAACACAATCGTTTACCACATTTGTCATGTTTGTGGAAATGTTGATGATACATGATAATACAAATATAGCATGAATATTCTGTGTTTTCCATGATTGTCTTCATATAGTACGATACAAGTAAACAGACAAATACAGCACGTTGTAATGACAAAGAGGAAGTCACTGTGATACTTACATGGTCTGTACATTGGGGCACGAAGCTGTGTCGCTTTTGTCCTGTGAAACTGGTCCACTCTCTAACTGGTCAATTTGAGGTATATCATTCCTGAAATAAAATGGTAGTTTTATGTCATTCCTAAAACAAATGGTGGTTCAAGCTTACATTAGAAAATACAGCTCTAACATTTAAATGTCATGGAGTCCCTGTAGGACATTAGACTTTACATTACCCATGATTTGTACATTTTCTATTTGATCTTTACACGCAATAATATGCAATTACGGCCTTCATACAAAGTGAATACTCATATTTATCAAATTGAGAAAGAGTTATTTCCTGAATGCCGATGTTCTGAGTCAAATAAACTCTTTCGAAATTTGATAATTATGAATATTCACTTTTCAGGAAGAGCATAATGATATTATTATACTGCATTACACCAAAGAAAACAAATTTGTTTAGTATTTTTTATATAAAGCATTCCATTTTTTCTGACAATATTTATTTCTTAAGCGATCATTCAAGCCTACGAGTGTGATGATAACTGTCGGTTATCGCTAGCATTTTAGTTTTAACCGACGATTTACGTCCGCAAAGTTTAAAATACAATATAGTTATCTCCTAAATCGATTGACTTCTAGACTTTACTTAGCTACGATATTTCTAGTCATTATGTAACAAAGTTATTTATTTACATGAGTCGGTTAATAGGTCCTCCCTTTTTCTTTTTCTTTTTCTTTTTCTTCTTTGTTTCTTTTCCCTCATTCGTTGTGATTGAGTCTGTTTGCTCGTAATTTTCAGAATTCCTATAAATATATATCATATATAGCAGTAACCAAGTATTACATTAACGAAAAAATATTATCTTTAATTAATACTGTATATAGTGGAGAGTTCCTTGGATTACGATCTAAGCTATACAATCGGTGCCGGCCAGTGACTCCCAGTAAGTATGTAGCTCTCTCCGGGTACCCCGGTTTACGCTTTTAATAAAATAGACCGCAACGATATTGTCCTTTGTCCGGGAGCGGGTTTCTAGATATAGTTGTAGCAAAGTTTTAACGTTGTATTGGCAGCCATATTTTATCAAATTCTAAGCGGCCATATGTCACAAATTGTTGACCCTTAATATTATACAGTAGATAAAACAATCATTAAGTCTTATTCAGGTATATTCTGTGGCTTATTGGATACAGCTTTTCAAAAACTTTAACATTGAGGTCCCTCTAGACCGCTCGCCGAACATCACCAATATAATAATTGGAATTTGCCGTCTGAATCCGGGTCAAAGTATAGATATATTTGTGAATATATTTTAAAATCTGTATTTCATGTTACAAATAAAGTTGTATTTTGGGTAGAGTACAGCACAATCGTTTACCACATGTGTGATGTTTGTGGAAATGTCGATGATACTATACAAATACAGCCTTTCTATGAAGTCGATACAAGTTTATATCGACCTAAGAGATGTATATCGACCGAGGACCTAGTCCGAGATCGATATGCATCTCTAGGTCGATATACAACTTTTATCGATTGAAAAGAAAGGCCGTATTTTTTATATTATTAATTGATAATTTTACTGTCATTTGATTTGTTCAATGCCCATCACATATTTTTTTATATTATTAATTGCCACACAAAACTTTAAACAGAAAATCTATAAATGGATATTCAGACGGGACTAGGTGTACTTGCTACTGGAAACTAGAACTAAAGTAAGACAACGGAACAAAATGTGCACAGACGACGACTGCGCCATACCATAATACGACCCCAAAATTTTTGCGGTCGTAAAAAAATAATATATGACCCTATCTTTAACAACAAACAATCTATTCAACAGGAATAACAATAAAACAAAAATGTATGTAGTGACATGAATGATAATCATTTCCCAGGGAAAATGTTATAGTTTATGGTGATATTTTGACAATTAGTAATCATTGGTACAAAAATAATATAAGATCCAAACTTTAACAACAAACAATCTATTCAACAGGAATAACAATAAAACAAAAATGTATGTAGTGACATCAAGGATTTATATAGTAGGACTACTATATAAATCCTTGGTGACATGAATGATAATCATTTCCCAGGGAAAATGTTATAGTTTATGGTGATATTTTGATAATGAGTAATCATTGGTACTGGAAATTGACACATCGACTTAGAAATCTATTTTTAGTAACCGTGCAATCCGCAAAAGTCAACCTGCCAAAATATTTTTAACGTCATGAAAATATTGGAATTTTTTAATCTATTTTTAGTAACCGTGCAATCCGCAAAAGTCAACCTGCCAAAATACAGAACACCACGTGATGGGCATTGAACAAATCAAATGACCGTAAAATTATCAATTAATGATATATGATAATACAAATATAGCATGAATGTTCTGTGTTTTCCAGGATTGTCTTAATGTATTGCGATATAAGTAAACAGAAAAATACAGCACGTTGTAATGACAAAAGAGAAGTCAATGTGACGCTTATGCGGTCTGTACATTGCGGCACGAAGCTGTGTCGCTTTTGTCGTGTGAAACTGATTCACTATCTACCTGGTCAATTTGTGTTATGTCATTCCTGAAAAAAATGGTGGTTTTATGTCATTCCTAAAACAAATGGTGGTTCAAATTTACATTAGAAAATACAGCTCTGATATTTAAATGTCACAGAGCCCCTGTAGGACATTATACTTTACATTATCCATGATTTGTACATTTTCTATTTGATCTTTACATGCAATAATATACAATTACGGCCTTCATACAAAGTGAATACTCGTAATTATCAAATTGAGGAGATATTTCCCGAAGCCCGAAGGGCTGATTCAAATAACTCTTTCGAAATTTGATAATTATGGATATTCATTTTTAAGGAAGAGCAAAATGATATTATTATACTGTACTAAACCACAGAGAACGAATTTGTTTAGTATTTTTTTTTATAAAATCATTCTATTTCTGACAATATTTATTTCTTAAGCAATCATTCAACACTACGAGTGTGATGATAACTGTCCGTCATCACTAGCATTTTAGCTATTAGTTTTAAGTATAACATAAGAATATCTATTGTAATATGTTCTTTATAGCAACGCTGTTCACCGGGTTATATGTGAAGGTTTACATTTTCTTAATATGTTGAAAACACTAGCATTAACATCGTCACTTTTGTGGGTGAGTGATTGTTGTTTAACGCCAAATGAGCAATATTTCACTGTTATTTCATAGCGAGAACAAGTTACATTCGGTGAGATTATTATTATTATTATTATTATTATTATTACAAGGCATTTTTATAGTGCATTATATAACAATACAATTACTCTAAGCGCTTTACATGTTTAAAATATACACAAATGTGTACATAAATAAGAAAAAATAAGTGAAGTAAGAACAATACATTTAAAAGCATGCCCAATTAAATTAAATACCGGTATAAAAACTTTAAGACTCAAAAAGCTTAACCAAATTGAATTAAAAAAAAAAGAAGAAAATTGCATATTATAAGAGAATTAGGGAAAACATATCTAAAAATATTAATTAAAATAAAGGTAAAAAAAATGGACAAGAAATTGAATAATAAATAAACTTAGCTATCGAAATCAGTGAATGTAACTAAAAATTAATAGAAAATATATTACGCAAAGACAATGAATCACAGTAAGAAATAAAAAGTAATACTCAGCTGTACAAAAAGACAACAAATTAAAATCAAAAGTATAAAACAATATCGTAGCAGAACAGCACCAGTTAAAACAGTCAATCACAGATCTAAATCTATACTCATTTCACAAAAGCGACTTTGAATAAATGAGTCTTTAGTCCCTTTTTAAATGCCTCAAGAGATTGTTAATTTCGAAGACTTGCTGGAAGGCTATTTCACACAGAGTCCCGGCCTCCACATCAAACCTCCGCTCACCATATGTTTTAGTTCGTACGTTTTTTGGCATTTCAATTAATGCAGCACTTTGAGATCGCAAGGATCGCGCCGGTTTGTAAAAATGTCTGAGTTCCCCAAGATAAGAAGGAGCAAGTCCATGCAAGGCTTTGAATGCGCACAGTAACAGTTTATACTGGCATCGGAATTTAAATGGTAACCAGTGAAGAGCCGCAAGTGTGGGGGTTATATGTTCATATTTCTTTTTGCGAGTTACTAGCCTGGCAGCAGTGTTCTGAACACGCTGAAGTTTGGATACAATTGAGGCGTTCACACCATACATTAATGCATTATCATAATCCATTCGGGACGTTACAAGAGAGCATACTAAAGTTTTGCAAGCGTCCACCGTTATATAGGATCGAATCCTTCCTATGTTCCGAATCTGATGAAAACAGGATTTGGTAATTGCAGAGGCATGTTGCTCCATACTGTGGGTTTGGTCGAACAAAACTCCTAGATTTCGAACACATGACGATTCACTAAGCATAGCTCAATCGAAATTAAATTGTAACTTAGCAAGACTTTTGACTTTGTGTTTTGGAGCGAAAACGATCAATTCGGTCTTATCCTGGTTCAACTTTAGCATATTCGTACACATCCAAGATTTAATATCAAATAAACAAGCCTCCAGACGATCGGAAATGTCATCCCAGTTATCTAATGGGTAACTAGATGATGATGATCCCCGCCTTTTACTAGACGAACACGCTTAGTTGCATCTTTATCACTAATACAACAGTCCACGGATAGACATGTCGTTCCACTCCGACATTTTAACCTGATTCTAAACCGACCAACATTTGCTCTTACTCTTTATCGCTGCGTGATTAGTGGAGAAGCAATACCAATTTTATAGTCTTTTTAGTTTGATCCGACCGAGGCTCGAACCCACGATCTAACGCACTGGAGGAGAGTATTGTGAGCCATACACCACCGGTGAGGTTCACCTTTGATTAAGGTGTCTGTACCAAATCATAGAAGTGGGAGGTCATGTGTATGTGTGTCAGTGTGTTGATTTTGTCTCGTTCTACAGTTTTTCAATGGCATTTCTGGAACTGTTACGACAGTGATGTATTTTTTTATTTCATTTTATTCCAGCCAATGAAAACTACTTTCTGCTAGCAATATTATAAAGATGCTTACCCTTCTGTGTCGTTGTTGTCGATGGTGGAATGTTCTGTATCTTGTGGTATCGTCTGTACGTTTCCATTTGTTGACTCAGAACTATTAAAACTATTAACAATTATCAGAGACTGAGCAGGTTTTATACTACCTAGATTTCTCCGTTTATCAAATATATATTTTACATGTATCAACCTTACCAATAACTACTACCATATATAGCACGTAGTGTAATAAATGTAGAATAACGTCAGTTTTGAAGACCGAGACAGACATTATCACTAGTATATCAACGAGTCAGACAGGACCAGTTGTGATACTACTGATAATGCATGCCGAGATCTATTTTTAGGAACAGGTGAAATCCCATATTATTTATGCCTAACTTTCTTGATAAGACATCATATTGCACTTCTCATTATGCTTTTAACAAAAATATTCTGATATTGTTACTGGGAAAATATGAAATGACATTTCATTATAATATATATTGCAAGAATAATTGAGGTAGATAGCATTTGTTTCTTTGTGTTTTCTGTTCTTGGTAGTTAGATATATCTTCTTTATATTTCGCTAAAATTGAACCCACACAGCATATGGTTCAATGATTTACAGTAGAAATGATATGAACACGTTTGGAATAGTCAGTTATTCCTGCTAATATATAATCCCAAATAACGGTCGAAATCATACAAAAAAGGGGATTTATCAAATATAGCATTATATCTGGATAGATAGATAGATTTATTCGATAAAATATCAACATACAATATGCAAATATACATATAACATAATAGAATTAAAAATATGCATCCATACATAGAAGCTTCATCCATGTTAGTCTAAAATTGGAATTTTTAAAAATCTATTTAAAACAAATAAATACAAATTAAAAATGTTGATATTAAACCTAGGATAACCCATAAAGTTTACTAAGCTTATTTCCAATGGGGTCCTATTATTTAAGTAATATAAAAAAATAATTAAAATAGTTTGACTAGACTTTGACTTTGGCAGGATTAGGAGGTGACTTAAACTTTTATCATATAAAACTTGTTTTAAACTAATGAATTCATTTGGACAATAATTCATTAGGAACAAAAATCATTTGAATATACATTCCTACATCGGTTAAAAAATAAATTCTTTTACACCGGATTTGAACGACTGGAAGTTTTTGTACTTTTAAGTGGAATTGGAAGGGAGTTCCAGTCCTTAATAGCATTAAAATAAAAAGTTGTACTAGTCATCCCATTTACATTTGGCACCACAAAATTATAATGTTTACCCCTTGTTGTGTGATGATGTAAATCTCTCGCTTTACTGAAATTTTGTCCCATATATTTAAGACCCTTGTCATAAAAAATGTTGTGTACTTGATTAAGTCTAAGTTGTTGGACTCTGTTTTCAATATTAAGAATTCCAACGTCTGAAAATACCGGGTAATTAATTCTAGTTCTGGGTCCCAGCCTTTTAACAAATCTGACGGTTTTATTTTGCATCACTAGAAGTTTATTTCTGAGAGATTTACATACACCTTCATACCCAGATGAACAAGAGTAATCAACATGGCATTGAATTAGAGCCATACTAAGTGTTTTTCTTGATGTTTCAGACAAACAATTAGCTTGTCTGTACAAAAACTTGAGTCTTGAGTTAACTTTTTTGATTATATTATTAACTATAACTTCACCTGATAAAGAATAATCAATGTTGGTCCTAAATATTTAACACTTTTTTGTGAAGACATTATATGATTATTACAAGAAACTTGAAAATTACTAACCCTTTTAAGTTTACGTTTTGAACCAAAAAGGATATATTCAGTTTTACCAAAATGTATAGAGACAATTTATTATCGACGAACCAGTAACTGCATGACTCTTCTTTCCCAAGTTTCTTTGAAATAACTTGTGGATCTTCATGAGAGAAAAGTATTGTGCTATCGTCAGCATATAATAATAATTTACAGTCTGAATTAATGCTTATTGGCATATCATTTACATAGCAAAGAAATAGCAGAGGACCTAATATACTACCTGGAGTACACCACAAGTAACATTAAGAAATTCTGATTCTGTGCCATTAGCCCTGACTTTTTGTTTTCTGTCAATCAAATAGGACTGAAACCATTTAATAGATCGGACGCCCATAACTTTTAATTTATTACACAAAAGTTCATGATCGACCGTGTCAAAAGCTTTCTGTAAATCTACCATTATCATTCCAGTGTATAAACCTTTCGCTGTTTGACTTTTAATATGGCCAAACAGATGTATCAAGCATGTATCCGTCGAATAAGATTATCTAAATCCTGGCTGAAATTCATAGAGTAATTCATTTTCTAAAAGGTATTTCTCAAGTTGTAAATAAACAGTTTTTTTCCAGAATCTTAGATATTATAGTTAAAATACTAACGGGTCTATAGTTACCGACATCCAATCTACTATTCTTTTTGAAAATAGGACACACTCTGGTTACTTTCATATCTTCTGGCATTATGCCACTAGATATATACAGTCCGACAAAAGTTAAGCACCACCTGACTTGTTTCAATAATATCTTTTCTAATAATGAACTTATTTCAAATCGGTTTGCTGTTTTCGTTACCTGTACACACATACTTATTTACCTGTGAAACAGGTTATTGATCGATTTTTATTTATGTGTATATGACAGGGTGTTTAAAGTGCCATGTGTACTTTTCAACATTTGTGTTTGCGAACGAAAGCTGATTTGTTTTTTGTGTAGAGTTTTACGTTTCATTTTCTATTGGTTTGGTATGGTGCGGCGAAAATTAACCATACCAGAAAGGTGGCAAGCTGTTGGCATGCATAACTGTAGTTTTAGCCATAGAAGGGTGGCAGACCACTTCAGGGTTAACCATTCCATCATTGTACAACTGATGCAGTGTTTTCGTCAAACGTGGAATGTTACTGACCATCCACGTGCAGGTAGACCTCGCAAAACGACGCCGAGAGAGGACCGGCTCATATCCAGACGGGCTCGGCAACGGCCGTTCAGTACAGCTGGTGCACTTCCTGGTAATTTAGCGTTTGGGGGTCACATTAGCACACACACACTGTAATCAGACGCCTCCACCATCAGGGAATCTAGAGCGACAACCCATAAAACGTCCACAGTTGACATTACGTCATCACCATGCTCGATTTGACAGGTCACATGATCATTTGGGGTGGACTATTCGCACATGGAGACTGGTCCACTGGTCTGATGAAAGTCGTTTTTTGTTACGCCCTATCGACAGTCGTGCAAGGGTTTGGCGCCAACGAAACACTTCATTTCAGGACAACCACATTTTGGGCACAATTGCTTTTGGGGGTGGGGTGTAACTGACTGGGGTTGTTTTTCCTTTCACTGTAAGTTGGACTTGTACGTTCTTGATGGTAATCTGACAGGCCAAAGATACCGTGACAATGTGCTCGCTCCACGCGTAGTCCCCCATTTCGACAATCATGCGTTGGCTGACAGGCCAATGTTCATGGACCACAACGCTAGGCCACATAGAGTCCGAATTGTACATTTTTTACAGCAAGAGGCTGTTCAAACAATTCCATGGCCTGCGATGTCGCCAGACATGAACCCTATAGAGCATGTATTGGACTTCATTGGCCGAAAAATTAACCAACGCAATCCAAAATGTCAAAATATTGACGAATTAAGAACTGCTATCTTAGGCGTCTTGTGCAAAGCATGACGAGGCGTGTTACAGAACTTCACAATAAACGCGATGGATATACTCGTTATTGATTTTTATGCCTAACACATAGATGCATTTAAAAGTTCTTAAAATCTGAAGACTCTGCATTTTAATGCAATGTTAAAAACTTCCATCAAAGACAAACTGGTTTTACGTTTTTCCAGCACCTGTTTTGAACCCCATTTTTGCCACGTCATAGTCACGTCTTTCAGGATGATAAATACTTCGTAGATTGGTAATTTTAGAGCCCTTGGTGTAGTCTTTTAAGAAGTGTAAGAAAAATGGTGATATCTATTTTATTGTTTTAACAGTATTGAGGTAAAAAAAAATATATCGATAAAAATATAGGGTGGTGCTTAACTTTTGTCGGAGTGTAGATAACTTTACTAAATAGGTAATTGGTTTTTGAAGTTCACATGCTCCATCTTTAAGGAACCTTGCAGGAATATTGTCTAACCCTGTGCTTTTATTTGGGTTTAATTTTTCAAGCTCTCTGAAGATGAAATCTTCAGTAACTAGTGATAAATCTAGATGTAAATTATTTACAAAAAACTTATTTATTAAACTGTTTAAAGATGTCCGAATTGAAATCAAATAATTTAGGACATGGAGGCAATTTTGAAACTAGTGTGGATGCCACATTAGTAAAGAAATGATTGATATAGTTTGCAGTTACATTTGAATCATGACAATGTTCTTTATCTATATCCAGGACAATCTCTGCATTTACCTTTTACTTAGTGATAGTGAAATAAGATGTGCCGCTATCTTCGAAAACTTTTAAAATTGTCATTATAACACTTCCGGGTTAGGGTTATGGCGTTTAACGCCACTTTCAACAACAATTCGGTTATATCGTGACAGTCAGTTTAATTGTTGTAGAAAACAAGAGTAACCGGAGAAAACCGCCGACCTGTCACAAGTCACTGACAAACTGTATCACATAATATTGAGTACACCTCACCATGAACGAGATTCGAACTCATAACTTCAGTGTTGATAGGCTCTTATTGCATAGGTAGTTGTAAATCCAACTACCATATACAATCGCAATCACAACGGTTCCTAACTCTTCTTGGTGATTTTAATGAAGTAAATTATCCTTAAGTTCGGCCTCGTTATCATAACATTTGTATGGATAAACTGCTATTACATATCATATAACTTCAGAAATCTTGACATGTTACCTGTTGTTATGCCCTGTTATCGTGGTATCCGTGAAATCGGCGTGTTCTTCTTGGACTCTATCTTTCCGAACTCTCGGTGTTCTGCCTTTATAATCTATATCTCCTAGAAGTGTTTCAGTTTCTGTTCGGCTATTTGGCCTGATACTAATGTGTTGGGAACAAAAATAAAATACAAATAAAATCAGATCTCTAATTTGCACCCCCTTTTCTGATATGTGGTGGCGCGGAAGATTTCAGGAACCCATATTACGGGTCACAACATACGAATGAACATGTGTACCATCAAATGAAAACGACGATTGTGCAAATATGAAAGTTTTACCAAACTGCTGTGCATGCTACGAACAATCCGATTGGCCGAAAAATGGCATAGCCGTTTTTATCATAGGACAATATATTCATGACATAAAATAACTCACACGTTATCCTTAAAGGAATTTAATCAGATCTTCCACACACCGCGATATATCAGTAAAGTGGAGCAAGTGATAGAACTGAATTTAATCAGATAGTATAAATAGTGCCCTGTTATATTGTTAATCTCTAAATAACCTCTAATATTATCCCTTAGTATAGCGCAAGATATTTGAACTTAAAAACTGGTCAAACATGGTACACCCATTCACGTTCTATAAAACGTATCAAGTTAGTGCGCACGACGGGGGTCTGGAATAATCGTCATTGAGTGCAACGCAATGTTATCTCAGCTTTATAGTTGTCCTATTTCATTACTTTTCATTTACGACTTTTTAACAATAGTAACAGGACGGATACCACTAGTGGAGCAGGAACCGTTCTCTCCCTGTGTTTAGTGGGGCTCGTGTTGCTCTTGTTGTCCAATAATATGTCTTCGCGTTATAAGTTTATTTTGTCTGTCATTTTTCTTTTGGCCATTGTAGTGTTTGTTCTTCAATTTACGGTTCTGATTTCACCTTTGGTATCTTCAAACTTTTCGTATTCGTGAAAGATTAAAGTAGT
Organism: Gigantidas platifrons; assembly: GCA_002080005.1. Taxonomy (NCBI): domain Eukaryota; kingdom Metazoa; phylum Mollusca; class Bivalvia; order Mytilida; family Modiolidae; genus Gigantidas; species Gigantidas platifrons. The sequence continues at coordinate 60,474 of MJUT01037630.1, forward strand.
ACATGACGGACGTATGGGCCAGAATTTTGAGGAGGGAAAAACCAGCTTGGTATGTAGACAGCGCCAGGTGGCACTGGGTGGTGCTTTTCGATACGAGGACTGCGCCAGGTGGTATTGAGTGGTGCTTTTCGATACGGGGACACTATAAATTGGTATTAGCCTGGTGTACCTTTTTCAGTTCCGTGCAGTAACGTAATTAAACATGTCATTTTTAAATGGATGTTATTTGCATGTTTGCATTGTTTTAATTGGTGCATATGTTGAACATTTAGAAGTTGGCGGTTCATAATGTCTCGTATATAGTAAATAAAACTGTTTTAAGGTAGGCGGTGGTACACATACTACCTTTCGGTAGGAGGATAATACAACCATTTGAAACAGCCTTGTGCATTGCGAAGTCACGTCTGTGAAGATCAATATGCAGTGAAGGATGTATATGCCCCATTTTGCAATCCGTGCACCGTTAATGTAATTATATAAATATTTTTTTTTTATAGAGTGAAAGATAAGGTGTGCTGTTTTAATGTATGCATTGTTTTAATTGGAATATATAGGTATTTATTTCTTTACACAGCCGACTTGAAGATTTAAATATCATTGAGTTTGATGAAATATTCCCGTTGGGAGGATTGACTATTTGAATTTTGAATTTAAATAGGTCGACATTCATTAGATGGTTAGTAACGCAAGACAACTTTGAATGATATAATCAGTAATACAAATATGTATAATGTGATAGTAATAAGTCTTTTTTCGTAATTGTATTTTTTTCAGTTGAACGCTTTTCAATTATTATACTTGATGACTGCCTCGCTTATATAAAGTAAAATGATAGAAAAGTAATCATTTTATTTGTTAATCTGTTTATCTCAATGAGATAACCCCATCGGGCATACTGACCATTTAAAATACCTCGGTATTCAAAAAATGCTTAGCAACGCAAGACCACATTAATTTGAATTCATAACATTGTCATTTGAATATTGCGCCAACCGGTAGGCAGTAGCATTTTAAAATTGTGCGCCTGACAGAAACACGGACAATTATGGGTGTGCTGTGAAACATTCAAAATGGGAGTAAAACACGGACAATTATGGGTGTGCTGTGAAACATTTAAAATAGGAGTAACAATTTATACAAGGTACGTACTAATATACTGTTCTAATTTGTCAGATATTTCAAAAAGATCAAAATGTGAGGCAGGTATTTAGTCTTTGTTTTTGTTCTGTCTGCATTTAATTTGAATATTAAGATCATTGCAATGTCTGGCGAGGCGTAAAATGGTCAAAGAAAAGTCGTAGAAGTAAATATATAACGGTTGATGTTAGCATAACAGGCGATGCTTACCCTGTCGAGTCACCTGGTTTCACTCCATCTGGAGTTTATGCAATATTAACTTATTTACAATTTTTTTCTATTTGTCGTTCACTATGACCCTGTCTGTTTTGACCCTTAGGTATACTACATTTTATAAGATGTCTTTAATTAATTAACTGCACAATTAAACTGACCTCTTCATTACTTAACATTATACATTGTGCACATTATTGCATAGCAGTTCTCAAACTGTGCAGTCAATCAGTGTAAAATGCATTCCCATCAAATTAAAAATCATAGATTTAATATTATAAAGTGTTAAACATTATGAGTTGGTACATATATATGATTCGGGTCATTTGTTTTACAGGTAAAATGTTGTGAAGAAGAAACCTAGGAATTTAACCGGACAAGGTGAGTATCAATATAGAGTGGTCATTTAATTTTTCACGGAGATATGATTTATGTGAATGCATGAATTCATATACAAAGAAAGACGTCTATTAAATACAAATATTTTATTCAGCAATGAAACAAATTATATATCCTCAACGTCACGGGCTTTTACCCATGATGAAAATTTAGACGGCCAATGTAACCATTTTACAAAGTATTGTTTATTTTGTCCTGTTCCGTTTGTTTTTAACACTTTCTCCACTTTCCACAAATCATTATCTGTCACCTCGATTTTCTGTAATTCGGATTGATAAAATGTTCCCTTAATATCTTCTCCATTGTAATCCTTGATTCGGTATACTGGCACACCTTGTCTCCAGAATCGTTGTGCGATTGTAAATATTTCTCCTGTCCATTTCTCGTCGTATTGGCGGGTAAATATATTTCTCAGGTGTGTAATACGCACCCTATCACCGATTTTAAACATGAATCTGAAGTATTTCGTTGGCCTTGCTGTTTTATGATTTGCCAAAAACGTTGATATACGCACGGTTTCTTCATTAGCTTTGTTGACATCAGCTGGAGGCATACCTATAGTGCTATGAACTGTATCGTTGTATCCTTTGGCAAAACGTTGTAACTTATCTATGTATCGGTAAGATTGCTTGTAAGCAAAGTATCTGTAGATTTTCGTTTTGATTGATTTTATCGCCCTTTCAGAAATCGAAGATTTGACCTCGTTATACGCATACAAATGTCGAATTCCTTCTTTTCTAAATACAGACTGCCCCAGTCTCGACTTGAATTCCTGACCCATGTCAGTGCGAATTCTGCTCGGTTTTCGTCCATCCTTGAAGATATCCTCAAAGGCTCTAGCAACAGAGTGTCCCTTTTTGTCTTTTAATTTTCGCAGCCACAGATATTTGGAGCAGACATCTATAACTACTAAAATATAGGAAAATCCGTCATTGTACTTAGAAAATTTTACCATATCCATTAGATCAGCTGACCACTGGTCGTCAATTCCCGCCACAACAATATGTGTTCTATTCATAGGTTTCCTTAAAGGGCGTTGCAAACTATAAGGTTCTTGTCGTTGAAGCCATTTTTTAATTCTGTATTTGCTGATGTTATATTTCCCATCTTTTTTCACATACGTA
>MJUT01037630.1:63370-73425 GCA_002080005.1 Gigantidas platifrons
CCGGGTCATAGTAAATTTTCTTCAGATAAGTTTCCCAAGACATGTTCACACAAAAACAGTTCTGGCCAAAATAATTGGATTTAGAATGTAACTCTTATTATATAGATTAATTGTCTTCTTCATTGGCGTCTTCTTCTTCACTATCGTCAATACTTTCGTTGTCATCATCAACATCACTTTCACTGTCCGAATCATTATATTCATTCTGCTCTAAATATTCCTCCAGTTGGTGTCGATACTTTTTCAAAGTCATGCGTATAGATGTTATATCATCATATCCCGCTTTGATGTACATTCTGACTGTGTCCATAATTTTGGTATGTATTTTTCCACCTTCCAATTTCATGATATAACCTATCAAAGTAGCGTACTTATTCATAAATACTTTCCAATCGTCAAACCGTAATTTATCTTCAGCTTTATCCGTGGCTTCATCTTCAGACAATCCTGACTTCATGTATTTTTCAATTTTTGATTGCCGTTCTTCATTATTATCTTCTCTTGCCATTTCTGCAAAAGTATGAAAAACTTCCTCTTGGTCATTTTGAGTGCTTTTGTCTGTAGTAGTCACTGTGGTGAGTGGTTGCTCTAACTTAGCTTTTTTATTTGGTTCTATTTCTTCATAAAGAGCTTCTATTTGTTTTTTTTGAGTGGATTTTTTTCGGGACACCAAGTTTTGATATGTCTTTGTAAATCATGCAAACTCTCCAATACTACGCCACAATCGTCACATGAAATCATCTTTGGCAGCAGTTGATCGTACGTCTGATCACTTGAAGTATCGGTCAGAAAATGAAGTTCATCTCTGTGTATTTCATTTAATATAGGTAAATGCTTTTTGGTGTCAGTACGAGTTTCACAAGGTAAAGAATCGTTAGATTTTTGAAAGATGTTATCTCGTAATCGTAGTTCTTCAGGAGTTGTAGTTATAAGATCTATAAGGAGGTATCCAAAAGGTTGACGAACCGAATCCAAAAATTTATCCATGAAATATTGTATCTTCCCGGGATGCATCTGTCTTCCTAAAGTCATGATAGATTGTTTATCTACAGGATTATTAAATAAAACCAAATAATGACAATTTCTTCTTTGGGTAGGATCCTTACTAAAGTACAGATTTTGATTTAATACAACCACTGATAAGTTTCTGTGATGACTTCCCTCTGTAAACAAATCCGTTATTCTTGGGTCTTTAGCCACTGTAGACATTAGATCATCCAAAACTATCATGTTTCGTACTCTTGGATTAAAATAGCTATCTTTGTCTAAATCTACAGGTATCCCCTGTATAAATTCTACATGTGGTATAACAGTCCGTTGTATTTCATCATAGAGTGGCTGCCATCGTTTGCAAAGCCAGATGATTCTCTCGGGTGTTGGTTTACACATTTTGTTGATATTTTGCAACATTGTCTTGACAAAATATGTCTTACCACAAGCTGTCTTCCCGCTCGCCGTCATCGTAAAGGGATGTTTAAACACAAATTGCTCTGTTTTTTCCGGTGTATAAATACTCTGTCCCTCTGGCACAAGTGGTGGTGATATATTCTCCTCCTCCTGTGGCGGCGGCGGAGGTATATTCCCCATCTGCGGCGGCGGCGGTATAGTCTTCTGCGGCGGCGACGGTATAATAGTCTTCTGCGGCGGCGGCGGCGGTGGATATGCATCAGTGCTTTGCGGATACGGTTGAGTTGTTCCATGCTTATTTCTTTTATGTCTCAACATGACATCTTTCCTTGAAAATGTTAAGTGGCATTCTGGACATGTTAAACCTTCCATCCTTTCTCCTGGACAGTCAAAATAAGAATGACAGTTTGGTTTGAGAAATATCATATTTATATATGATTTATTATTTATATTATCTTGTTTATTTCAGATTTTCTTCATTTCGAGATGGAACGTCCAGCCAGCAAAATGTCTCGTCAACACGAATGTTCAACTTGTGGTGTTACTTTTTCAAAACTTAGCTTTCTTCAACAACATCGTCGTCTCCTGAACCACCATGACTTATTTAGGTGTGAGATTTGCAGTAAATCTTTCAACAGAAAAGATAATTTCATCAGACATCAGTCAAGACATTCAGATAATGCGTCATTTGAATGTCACCTGTGTGGTAAATTATTCAGCAGACCAGATAACCTAAACCGACATCGACAACAACACTACAACCAATATGGTGGTGGCATTAAAGATCCGTTGAGAATGATGAAAATGAACATATACCACAGAAAAGAAGACGGTTACCCAAAGATGCTGACCCACACGAGTTTTATACTTTGCGAGTAGAAAACCAATCATACATTCCAAAATTTCGTACAACTTCCACTAATTATAAGATTACTTTTAAGGACATCGAGGTGGACAATCTTCCTGATATACTGAGAACATTGAAGACACTTTTTCAATCAATTATCAGTAATATTACCGAATTTATGGATCCAACAGACTTGGTTAGATTGAGTGTACAATGTCATGAACTAGACTTCCCGATAACTATACCATTTACAAAGGTATTTGAATTAAATGCCGATCGACTTCTGTCCGAGATAGAACGCGTTTTACAGTCTTATGAGGAGTTTGTTTTAGATGAAAGTCTCGACATAGAAATGATACACGTAAGTCTTCCAAAAGATGGTGTTGGTAAGAGATGTCATTATGTTGATCTACCAAAGATGATGAAAGATAAACGATGTTTCATACGTATTGAAAATGATGGCGATCTTTGCTGTGGAAGAGCACTCGTGACCGCCATTGCAAAACTAGAAGGGCACGAAAAATGGAGCAGCATTAAACATGGACGAACTATTCAGAGAGAGTTAGCAATCGATTTGCATCAACGAGCAGGAGTACCATTGAAAAAATGTGGATTAAATGAGATAAAGCTGTTTCAAGAGACTATGGCGGACTACCAAATAAATGTTATCTCGAAAGAATATTTCAATGGTATCATTTACTCAGGACCAGAAAAGGAAAAACGTTTATATATGTATCATCACGATGATCACTACGATGTCATAACCAGTATGCCAGCTTTTCTTAGTAAAAGTTATTTTTGTGTTAAATGCAAAACAGGATATGACCATGTAGCAAGACATAAATGTAACAACCCTTGTGATTTATGTCATCATGTACATGCAGATGAAGTCGAAAGTTGGACATATTGTAAAGATTGCAACAGAAATTTTAAAAACAAAACTTGTTTCGTGAAACATAAAGAATTAACCAAACATAGCAATTCTACATGTAATACTCATTATAAATGTACAATGTGCAACCAGTTGATTAACAAAAAAATGCACAAGAAACAACACCAGTGTGGAGAACGCTATTGCAAGACATGCAAAGATTTCTTTGCGAAGGTCACAAATGTTACATGCTTCCAAATGAAACAAAAGAAGAAATACAGCCAGTCAAGTCTACTGACCACGAATTTGTCCAAAATGAATCCTTCTACATATTTTTTGACTTTGAGTGCACACAAGATGACATCCTAGAATGCCAACTTGGTTGTTCCCCAGATGATGAAGGCAAATGCAGGAACTGCAGAAAAAGTCTGTGTGGGTCTTATAAACATGAACCTAATTTATGCGTTGCCCAACGTGTATGTTTTTCCTGCATTGATCAGCAGATTTCCTCTACAAGTGAATGGGAGCACTGCGGTAAAAATGAAGTTGTTTTTAGAGGACATGACTCAGCAGATATGTTTTGTCAATGGCTACTGTCTGAAGAAAATTATGGAGCTAAGGTTTTATGTCATAATTTCAAAGGCTATGATAGTTACTGGATACTTCAGTATCTGTACAAACATTCAATACTTCCTGAAGTTATCACCACGGGATCAACACATCTGTCTATTTATGTCCCACAATGTAAAATCAGATTTTTGGACAGTATCAACTTTTTACCTATGGCTTTAGGTGACCTGCCAGATTCATTCGACTTGAAAGAATTACACAAAGGATATTTCCCGCACCTATTTAACCGTAAGGAAAACCAAAGTTGTATACTTTCACACTTGCCTGATAAACAATATTATCAACCAAATGGAATGAAACCAGACAAACGGCAGTGTTTCCTGCAATGGTATGAAGAGCACAAGAACGATCCGCTTCATTTCCAGGAAGAATTGTTGCGGTACTGTAGATCTGATGTGGACATATTACGACAGTCTTGCTTAAAGTTTAGACAGATGTTCATAGACATAACTACAAAGAATGGATCAGGTATCGATCCGTTTGAACACTGCATAACTATTGCATCTGCTTGCAATTTGGTATTTAGAACAAATTATCTAGATCCGGAAAGTCTTGGAATTATACCATCTCACGGCTATAGACCACAACAAAATCAATCAAATAAAGCTTTAAAATGGTTGAAATACATGTGCACGCGCGAAAACATTCAAATTCAACATGCTTTGAATGCAGGTGAAATACAAATTGGACCTTTTACAGTAGAAGGCTATCAAGAAAATGCATCGGGTGAAAAGATCGTGTACGAATTTCATGGATGCTTCTGGCATGGTTGTCCAAAATGTTTTCATAGAAACACGACAAATCCTGTCACTGATTGTTCTATGGCTGACTTGTATCAGAGGACTATAGACAAAAGAAAGTATCTTGAAGAAAACGGATATAAATACATATGTATGTGAGAATGTGAATTTGACCGACAATGTAAGGAAAGTAGACAACTGCAAAATTACATAGAATCTCTAGAAATTGTCTCGCCTTTAGAACCACGAGACGCATTTTACGGGGGACGTACGGAGGTATTTACACTGTTTAAAGAGACTGGAATTGATGAAACCATCAAGTACTATGATGTTACTTCCTTGTATCCTTTTATAAACAAGACAGGAAAAATTCCGCTCGGCCATCCAACGATTATCACAGAAAACTTCAAAGATATAGATCATTACGAAGGATTAATACAATGCAAGATCACTCCTCCAAGAAATTTACACATTCCAGTTTTACCGACAAAAATCAACGGAAAACTAATGTTTACCCTATGCAGAACATGCACTGATAACAATTCTAGTGACAAATGCCATCATACAGAGGAAGAACGATCATTTACTGGAACCTGGGTCACTGATGAAGTGAAAAAAGCTATTGCAAAGGATTACAAAGTTAGAAGAATGTATGAAGTTTGGCATTTTGATAACATCTCACAATACGATCCTGAGACAAGAAAGGGAGGTGTATTTACTGAATATGTTAATACCTTCTTAAAATTGAAACAAGAGGCAAGTGGGTGGCCAGAGTGGTGTCAAAGTGAAGAAGATCGCCAAAAATACATAACTGATTACCACCAAAAAGAAGGAATTTGGTTAGATGCTAACAAGATAAAATGGAACCCTGGACTACGTAGCTTGGCTAAATTAATGCTTAACAGGTAAGATGAACTCTTTTTTATGTTTATTATTATTATTTTCTTTATTTTAAGCTCATTTTATACTGAATGGAACTCAGGAACAAAGGCACGTATTATATGAACGACCAGGGGTGGTTCAGCTCATGCAACCACAACTAACATCAAAACAGACGACAATCAATCAATCTTTTACTACAACAAACAAAGTATTAACAATATGATTGGATGTTTTAGATTTTATATATGAATATTTGCATTTTCATACTACACAATAGTTGTTTTTCTTATATTTCAGCTTTTGGGGAAAATTTGGTCAACGGTCCAACTTGACACAATCTACATATATCACAGAACCATCTGAATACTTTGATATGATGACAAGTAGTAGCCAAGTCATCAAGAACGTTCGCTTTGTATCAGAGGAAATGGTTCACATGGATTGGTTATACTTAGATGATTTCGTAGAAGTGTCGGGCAGAACCAATGTCGTTATTGCAGCGTACACTACCACTCAAGCACGTTTGAAATTATATGGATACCTGGAAAGGTTGAATACAAGGACACTTTATTGTGACACTGACTCTGTAATTTATTCTTGTAAAAAAGGAGAATGGGAACCAGATTGTGGTGATTACCTTGGAGACATGACCGATGAATTAAGTGACAAAATAGGACCAAATACAATCACAACATTTATAGGAGCAGGTCCGAAAAATTACGCGTACCAGCTCGCTCGACCGAATCATAAAGGTCATTCTACAAAGTGTGTTGTGAAAGGAATAACACTGAATTATAAAAACTCTCTAGATATAAATTTTGATACTGTGAAAGACATGGTTACAGGGGGGAGAAAAGATAGTGTCGTCGTTTTGAAGAATATTATTTCAAGGGATAAAAATTCAACTAATATTGTAACAAAAACAGAAAAGAAAGTGTACAAAATTGTGTTTGACAAGCGTGTGATTTGTGAAAATCACACAACAAAGCCATACGGAATGTAATGTGATCACTATAGAAGTAGCGTAAAAGACTCAGATGGTTAATTTAAATGTTTAAATTCCCTTTTTATTATCAAGCGTTTACATGTTGATCTCTTTATCTAAACACGAATAGTGATGTCACCGTACACACCTTCAATCTTTCAAAGGCTATTTAAATTAAGATTTCCAAGTTATGATAGCCAAGGTAATACACTGTCATTTATTGAAAATAAATTTGTTTTAAACAGAATACATGTATTTTCTTATAATATATAATACAATAAGAATTATTGAAAAATACACCTAAACATTATACACGAACAAATATTTTTCTTAAAACAATAACAAAGAAAAAAATATTACAGTAAAAAAGGGTGTGGTTCGAATTTGATACTATTTTGAAATGTAAACACTGAAGAAATTTGTCAACGGATTTATTTAATCAAATATGAATTGCACGCTGTTTGGTCACTAAAGTGGTCAGTCTGGACAACGGAGTTATTCTTGGGGTACAGTCACACAAAAGGTTAAAATTAATTCAATCTTCAAGTTGTGTAAAGAAATTAATACCATATTCATAGACGTACATACTCCAATTAAAACAAAGCATACATGAAAACAACACAACAAAGCCTTCACTCTATAAAAAATATATTTATATAATTACATTAACGGTGCACGGATTGCAAAATGGGGCATATACATCCTTCACTGCATATTTATCTTCACAGACGTGACTTCGCAATGCACAAGGCTGTTTCAAATGGTTGTATTATCCTCCTACCGAAAGGTAGTATGGGTACCACCGCCTACCTTAAAACAGTTTTATTTACTATATACAAGATATTATGAACCGCCAACTTCTAAATGTTCAACATATGCACCAATTAAAACAATGCAAACATGCAAATAACATCCATTTAAAAATGACATGTTTAATTACGTTACTGCACGGAACTGAAAAAGGTACACCAGGCTAATATCAATTTATAGTGTCCCCGTATCGAAAAGCACCACTCAATACCACCTGGCGCAGTCCTCGTATCGAAAAGCACCACCCAGTGCCACCTGGCGCTGTCTACATACCAAGCTGGTTTTGCCCTCCTAAAAATTCTGGCCCATACGTCCGTCATGTACTACTGACGTTGACCGATAAAAAATTGTCGTTGTTAATTGTTGTCTTATTTGGCTTCCTAAACATTAAAAGTGTAAACAAAATATATGCCATACCATATCTTTTTTTCAACAGCACTATTATTGTACAAGTTAGATACATTATTATTGAAACAAAAGAATTTGCCCGTATTAGATATAACGGGTTGCTTTTTCCGTATTCGTACTCAGGTGACGGCCTTGATGCTACGCACCTCGGGCTTAACCTGATCATGAGTACTCATGCGGATAAGAAACCCGTTATATCCAATACATGTCGCTTCTTTTGTTTCAATAGTACTGTATCATATACTAAATTGAGAAACATGATAATAACATTCGTCAATGATAGTGTCAGAAACAGATGTACATTCAGGGTTTGAAATTAGCGGTCGCCCACTCGCCATTTGCGAGTAAATTTTAGTGTGGGCCCTTAAAAGTCTCATCTTGGTCGTCCACTTGGCGAGTGAAAATTAGAAAAAAATAAAATAGTGTAAATCAATATGTAAAAATTCCTATTCACCAAGATCGAAATCCGAAAAATATTGACATTTCCATTGATCGATTTTAAGCCCCGATTTTTTGTTTTGATATTAAACTGATATCCGCGTATATTACTCTTAGCTCTGTGAACTAGAGTAGTAGCCCGGGAACCAGCTTATTTTGATGTATGCGAATCTTATCTCCAGTTAAGGAGATTTACGGCTGTTCTATTTAACACTTCCGTATAAGGATGTCAATTTTTGCATTAATTTTTGCGTCATTTAAGGATTGAAATAAAGAATTTAGTTGTTGTTGTAACGGGATTTAGGTAACAAATATACTCTTTTAACAACGATGATTTCTCTGTTGTCTTTATAATGCACAAACCACGCCGTTTTCTGTTGAGTCATATTACGGAATTTTATAGCACAATTTTCCGACTTTGATTTTTAATTTTACATGTTCGTTCAAAATATCCGGTTGGCGAAATGTTTCACCAAGCCGATTTAAGTCAGTTCTTTTGTGGAACTCTGGGCCTCTTAAAAGACAAAATGAACAGAACAGAATATTTTAGAGATTACGAAAAGTCCAAACGCTCTAGACAATTTTTTATAGGAATATGGGGTAAACGTCAATGAGACAGCAACCCGACCAAACTAAAGGACATACAACCAATCCAAAAACCACATCTAGGCCTAGAACAATGGCCAAACATCCACACCATATGTCAAGCTCTAAATCGCCCTGAAAATTGATTTCAACTATAAATTTCTGATGCCATAGTGTATTGGTGCATGTAAAATAAGTTTATTTTGAGGAACAATTTTTGGAAATTTTGTATCTTCTGTATTAAATTATAGTTTCTGAATGAGCAATTTGACTGCCAGGAAATGGATAGAATGCACAGGCTGTCCAGCGGCCCTAAAATCCTATTTTTTTTTTTAGTTTTGCTAAAATTCCTTAAAAAATTTTTAATTCAAGGGGAAATCCTAAAAAAAACCCTAATTTTTCATGTCAATTCCTATTTTTTTTATATTTCTACTCTAGCAATTTTGAAAATGCATTCATACAAAATGTGTCTTAATGTAGTTTGCAGTTCTTATTCAGATTATGCAGTGAAAGGCAGTTGACCAGTGGATCCATGTGTCAAGCTTGTTTATTGAGACAATGGAACCCTGGAAGACGCCCTTCCTGTGCCGTCTTTTTGTGTCTATTAAACGCACTGGTGCATAGAACGCACCCCCTTTCCTCCCCAAAAAATCTGGGAAAATTCTAGTTCCCATCTATAGAACGCAGGAAATTCAGTAAAAAAATTCACGGCAGAAATCCTCGTTCAAACGGCAAAATACTGCTTACCACAGATCAAGTATTTGTTAATCCATGCATTTTTGATAAATTTTAGATAGGGAAATGTTAAATTAGTTTTGTTAAAAGAGTTTAAACCAATTATTCTACATGTTGCAAGCGAAAATTAGCTGTTTTGTGAATGCAGGAAGTTTATCGGTAATGTTTAATTTGAAAACAAGTTCAAGACGGCAATGAAAATGATACGGATGGAGCAGTTGATTTTTTTGTCATTCTTTACGTGAATTATGGTTGTTTTAAATAATAAATATGTAGATATGTTTAATCTTTAATCAGTATTAATTCATCAAATAATGAACCGTTCATGTGATCAAAGATAGGCAAGCTTGGGTCAAGCTTGAAATAGGAAGTAATTACGATCGATTCAAAGAAAGTGAAAACAATACAAAAGTAATAAATTAATTAAGACCTGATCAAAGAGATTATAATTTCTTTTGAAATGTACTCATATTGTGCCACTGCTACAATATATTATATAATATTGACAGGTGTCCCAATAAGTTCAATTATCTTTTCACACCTTGTTATACAATATACTGTCCTTGACCTTGTCAACTGCTGAAGTGCTATAAAAATCGATAATTCAGACAAAGGTTCAATACCCAAACACAGGTAATTTCACCCCAGGAAAAAATAGATTAAAAAAAATTAAAATACAGTTGACTCTCGTTATCTCGAATTCGATGGGACCATGAA
>MJUT01037630.1:73626-94339 GCA_002080005.1 Gigantidas platifrons
AAAATTCACCCCCTTTTTTCCCTTTTTTCTTGTTTAAATCAATGATCAACAATATTCCACAATCAAACAAATGAATAAATATAACATAGCATCTTCCCTTTACATTGTCAAGATTCTATATTTATAAACTATTGTCCAAGGTAAATCAACAATCATCTGCATCAATTTTCCCCGCGAAAAATGGATTAGTCTATTTAAAGTAGGGTCTTAGCCCTCTAATAAAAATAGTGTTCTATATTCGGTATAGCTTATTAGGATTAAACCATGCATAGGTTATAACATAACATGTTCAAAATATGTGCAAGAAGTGAAAAAAGTGTGTATTTTACATTAATCGATGGATTTCAGCAACTTATAACATCCTTTTTCACCCCACTGAAACACATATGGGAAATTTCGAAATTCCAGCGTTTGAGGTGCCCAAATGTTAAATTCTTGTAAACACCGGCCTCTTTCAATTAAATTTGAAAGATTTTTTGTCATTGCAACCCCGTTCACAGTTACCCAACAGGAGTCCACAGGTCGTCCACGTGTCACAGTTTAGAATAATCCTTCAGGTAATCCTTCAGGACCTTACAGTACCCCGTGACCCACATTAGCACGACTCACCAATATTTTCTGAATAATGTTGTTTAATTATTTTCTCTTTTAAATAAAATTCGACAAAAAGTATTGCTAACATGTATGCTTCATATGCAATGATATAGCAAAAATTCATATAGTATATAAATCCCTGGATATAGTATCATAAATTTTCCAAATAATGCAAAGTATGCTATTAAAATAGAAAAGTGCTCTTGAATTAATTTTCTAAATTAAATAAGATTCATAAAGAAATTAATAATGCTACTCTCCGACTCTCTGTGGGTATTGAATGTATTATAACAATTTATTGTAATGAAATACAAACATATATACCTATCTGAAATGTATTGTAATACAAACCCAGTCTGCAGGGTGACGTCGAACCAACGTCGGTAAAAGGTCGTAATGGTCGGCTGTAGGTCGGCGTCGGCTTGACGACGTTGGACCAACCTAGGATTAGCGTAGGCAAAACGACGGTCGAGTTTCCGTTCTTCAGCCGACGTTGGGCTAGATATGACATAACGACGGTCGGGTTCTCGGTTCCTCGCCAACGTCGGGTTAGATTTAACAGACCAACGGTTGGGTTCTCGTCTTTTTATCAACGTTGGGTTCACTTTGACAAAACGACGGTCGACATTAAGTTATCTGCCGACGCTTGGTTTGATGATATTTGACGTATGATTGTTTATATCTTAATTCTAGATTTAAAACCCGTATTTAAAACACACACACACACAAAGCAATGATTGTAAATAAAATCTAGTACGTGGGGATTTCATTTATCATCATTAACAACATCGATACTGATTCCTGTGGTTTTCACGCGCGGCCAATTAAACTGCATACGCCATTCCCAGTTTTCATTTTGAGACTCCCGGCCAGCAGAAACTCATGTAAGTTATCTCTTAATTTTACTATATCAACACATACTGAGATGCTCCCTTGAGATGTGACGTAGCTATCCCATGATTCAGTGACGATTTGTTTTTGATTCAGTTCAGACGGATATTTTACAAGTGCATTCGATTTAATTATTTATGAGTTTTATTCATCCTTTATTTTGGAATTTTGTGATTTTTAACGTTAGATAATTTCTAGAGTGGAGTAACCCAGAACTTTTGATTTTCTTCCCGTGACAAATTAGTTTTATTAGTTCTAACTTTATGCATGTGCGTCTCGTACGAGATTTAATGGCGGACAATAGCCTCATGGCATAACATTTTCCCGCTATAATTTTTGGCATCATTGCCGCTTAGTCCGGGCATCAACGCCAATTCAAGGCATCTTAGCCAATTTTCGCATGTGGTCATATACCCTGGTTTGATTTTTATACAGTAACACTATATATATATATATATATATATATATATATATACAGTACTGGTCATTTTAGATCAGAATGGACGAAGTAGGTGGAGCTTCGCATTCTAATGACTGTGACATCACAATGGATGAAAGTGAAGTCAGTTTTGAGGGAAAAAGTTCGGTTGAACATGTTAAACAAACTTGACTTAACACAAGTGTTGTTAGCAAATCAAACTCTTATTAAACAGCAAGCAGAGTTGATAAACTCCATGACTGCTTCTTTTGCTCCGTTAACGAAGTTACCTGAACACGAAGAAATTGTCGATGACACAGCATCGTATGCTATGGATCAATTAGATGATTTGCAAGTAGATGACGCATGTGTAAACGATAGCGGAATTAATGAGGCTATCAATGAGGACGATTTAGAAAGTTTTATGATAAATGAAGAAAAGTTTGGAGAGAAAATTGATGACAATTTAGCAAAAATTATCAATGATAATTTCCATTCAAAAGTTCCTAAAGAAAAAATTAAGGATTTAGCTACAACATAAATTGCGCCGGAAAATGTAAGAATATGACGGTTCCACGGTTAACCCTGGGATATGGAAGGCTCTTAAAGGTCAGCCAAAAGTCCGGGATACTGACGCAAAAATTCAGAGAAGTCAAGGATATCTGTTAAAAGCCTTTTTCCCTATGGTAGAGATCATGAATAAAACGAGGTAAATGAAAATAGATTCCATCACTATGAAGGACTTCACAGAACTTAAACAGCTGGCTAATGATACATTCAAGTTAATGAATATAGCTTTCTGTGATTTAAGTTATCGAAGAAGATTTCTTATCCAGTCCCACTTGCAAAGGGAATACTCTGACCTTTGCAGTGACAATGTACCAATAACAAAGTTTTTGTTTGGGGACGAATTGTCCAAGACCATTACCGACACGGAGGCTACAAATAAAATTGCAAAGACCGTGTCCATGCATAAAGGGAATTTTGTAAAAAAGAGAGATGAACTAAAAGCCCCGAAAACAAATGTACTGGCGAATTATGGATACGTTCCACCTCATCCGTACAACAACAGATTCGCTTTTCTTGCAAGGACGCCTCAAAGAACTTTTCCACCGAGGTCAACGTCTATGCCGAAATCGCAATTACAAGACAAACAACAGGATAATAAAGGAGCTCTTTTTTTAGGGAGAGGTCAGAACAAACCAAACAGACAGACTTAAGTCAGAAATATATCTCTACAAATGTAAGTACGTGTAAACTTCACGTTCAAAATGATAATGATTTTATTGGTACAATTGTTTCAACTCAATTTCAGTTTGAAAACACACCAGAGAATTTTCATGGGGGAAAAATATCAAACAAATTATCAATTTGGCAAACTCTAACATCCGATCATTGGATTTTAGACGTTGTTAGAGGGTATCAAATTGAATTTGATACCTTTCCTTGTCAACAGAAATTACCTAACCCTATTAACTTTAATTTTGAGGAATCGGAAATAATCAAACATGAAATTGAAAAACTGCGGATGAAAGGTGTGCTAACTAACGCTAAACCGGATCCAGAAAATTATATATCAAACATCTTTATTAGACCAAAATCGGATGGGTCACATAGACTAATATTGAATTTAAAATACTTAAATGAAGATGTGGAACATATCCACTTTAAAATGGAAACTTTGAGATGTGTTTTACCAATGATTAAGAAAAATTCATGGTTTGCGAGTATTGATTTGAAAGACGCTTATTACAGTGTCCCTATTGACCCTCATTTTAGAAAATATTTATCTTTCTATTGGGTTGGTACATTGTATCAATTTACATCACTGCCAAATGGATTGAGTAGTGCACCTAGATTATTTACAAAATTACTGAAACCTGTGTTTTCTTATCTTCGGAAGCAAGGGTTCACAAATGTGTGTTATATTGACGATATTTTCTTACAAGGGGACTCATATGAAGAATGCCATGAGAATGTAATTAATACTTCACGATTAACTGATGACCTTGGTCTTACCATTCACCCAAAGAAATCAGTTTTACGCCCAAGCACTTCAATAACATTCTTGGGGTTCTTAATCAATTCAGAAAATATGACAGTGAGACTGACATCTGAGAAAGCCAAATAATTATCTGACCTCTGTTTGTCTATCAGTAAAAGGGTTGAAATAACAATTCGAGAATTAGCTCAAGTAATTGGTAAAATGATAGCAAGTGATCCGGGAATGGAATATGGACCGTTGTATTACAAAAATCTAGAAATTGAAAAAGACAAAAAATTAAAAGCAAATTGTGGGAATTTTGAAGCTAAAATTCAAATCAGTGAAAAGTCAAAGTCGACTCTTAATTGGTGGCATAATAATATCAATTCTTGTTATAAGTCATTAATTCTGACCGACCCAGATAAAGTTATCAAAACTGACAGCTCAAACACTGGATGGGGAGGAATCATTGACGTTACATCATTAAAAACCGGAGGATTCTGGTCGTATGAGGAACAACAAAATCATATACATTTTTTAGAATTGAAGGCAGCTTTTCTCTCTCTTAAGAGCTTATTATCTAATGAACATGATATACAGGTAAAACTATTAATGGATAATTCTGTGACTGTCAGCTACCTGTCAAAATATGGAGGTAGAAAAGCACTTTTGAATGAATTAACAAGACAAATATGGTTTTGGTGCATCAGTAGAAATATAAAGTTTAGTGTTTTTCATTTGCCAGGGAAATTAAACACCGAAGCAGATTTTTTGTCTAAGCATTTAAGTGTTGACATGGAATGGAAACTGAATGCAACAATTTTTAGGATTATTTCTAATATTTATGGACCATTTGAAATAGACCTTTTTGCATCACGATTAAATAATCAGTTGAATAAATATGCTTCATATTTACCAGATCCAAATGCAATTGTTGTTGATGCTTTTTCGTTTAAATGGGATCATAGACTTAATTATGCTTTTGCTCCTTTCAGTCTAATAGCACATGTGTTGAAGAAATTGGAGGAAGATCAAGGACAGCTCGTTTTAATTGCTCCGCTATGGACAACACAAGCTTGGTTCACAAGGTTGTTGCAGATGGTTTCTGCAGACAGTTATCTACTACCGCAATTGAAAAATTTACTATCATCACCAACAGATCCAACGAAATCTCATCCGATAAAGAATCTCAGATTGGCAGTTTTTCGCTTGTCAAGGAGATCATTGGACATACAGGAATATCAGAACACGCTGCCAATATTATCTTATCCTCATGGAAAATATCAACCAAAAAGCAATATCGGGTGCATCTCTCTAGATGGATGCAATTTTGTAGTGAAAGGACGGCAAATCCGATTAAGTCATCTCCCGCATTACTAGTGGATTATTTAGATTCTCTATATCAAAAAGGATTGGGATATAGTTCATTAAACACTGCTCGATCTGCCGTGTCTTCTCTTACAGCGATTGATAACATCAACAAAACTATTGAAGAGCATCCACTGGTTACCAGATTTATGCGTGGTGTATTTAGTAATAGACCGTCATTACCAAGGTATTCCAATTCGTGGGATGTTAGTATTGTTCTAAAATATTTGAAAACACTCATACCGGTAAATCGTTTATCCTTGAAACATCTGACCTGGAAACTTGTCATGTTATTGTCTTTGTTAACAGGACAAAGAGGACAAACTTTACATTTAATGGATATAAGGTGCATTGAAATTACTGAAAATTATGTTCGTATCCAAATATTAGAATTGTTAAAGACTTCTAAACCAGGAAAGCATTTATCGCCTATTTACATGGAGAAATATGACTCTGACGAAAGTTTATGCATTGTCCGCACAATGAAACATTATCTTGAAAGGACTAGGTTAATTAGAGGAGAAGAGACAAGACTTTTTATTACTACTATAAAACCTTTCAGATCAATATCAAGACAAACTTTAAGTTCTTGGATCCAAAAATTCTTTCTTTGTCAGGAATAGATATTTCAAAATTTGCGCCACATAGTACGCGATCAGCGGCAGTTACATCTGCATTTAAATGTGGAGTACCATTAGATGTTATTTTAAAAACTGCTAATTGGTCTAATTCACAAACTTTTTTCAAGTATTATAATAAGCCTTCGGACAAAGTTGAAAGTTTTAAAAATATTCTTGATAAAAAAGATTGAGATTTTGTAAATAATGTTTGCTTTATAAGATTACACGTAGAATGCAATTAATTTGTTTATTTTATCAATTAATGTTAAACACATGGGGATCACACATAATGTGGTAGTATAAATCAAGTAAACTGGATTCTGATTACCCTCTGGGAAAATATTTTATTTACACACACTCAGCGGTCAGACATGCCAGTCAGGAAGATCTCGATACACTTAATTTGATACCATGGAAACATTATCTCTGAAATCTCAAGGGAGCATCTCAGTATGTGTTGATATAGTAAAATTAGAAAATTAAACGAAGATTTTTTAAAATATGAAGTTTGATTTAGATTTTACTATATCAACATTGATACTGAGTGCTCACTTGCCCTCCCAATTTAGGACCCTCCCATATTATATCATAATGTATCCATTGTTTTTTAATCTCTGAAGACTAAATCATGGGATAGCTACGTCACATCTCAAGTGAGCACTCAGTATTAATGTTGATATAGTAAAATCTAAATCAAACTTCATATTTTAAAAAATCTTCGTTTAATTTTCTAATTATCATATAATTATCAGATACACTAGCGGGCTCAGAAGAGCTAATACTATTTCTGGTTGGATGACAACATTCATACTGTTTCCTTTGAGATTACTATCTGTACATATTAATTTACCATAGTTATTTTTAGCAATATTCGTTCTCACGATATGAATTAAAAACACTGTATGTCTAAACACCGCTTAGCCCGGGCTAAGTGCACTTAGCCCATATTGAAAGTAATATTTATTAATATATTTCGCAGATTTACAATAAATATACCACAAAAAACATTATGTTAAAATTTGGTTCAAACATTTTCAGTAATAAGGAAGTTATGACGCTTGTTCCTGACACGTGCCTGATTTTTTCACCTGGATTAATTATCAAATCAAGGTAAACATTTCACAGAAACAATTACCTTGATAACTGTTAATGAGGAAATTAATCTTCCTTTCATCTTTGAACACATCAATGCCGTTTTCTTTGATCCTTCAATTAATGAAGAACGATTGCTGAAAATGTTTGTTTACGACTGCACATGTATATGTATTCAAATATGAATAATATTATCTCCTTAATGGTCTAAGTGCTTATTAAAAGGGTCAGTGCACTTAGTCCAGGCTAAGCGGCGTTTAAACGCACCCTTAAAAACATGCCATATATGTCATTTTCACATAATACACTAACCTGAATAATCCAATCGTTATATTACGCTCCCACTGGTCGCTACATGAAATCCGTTAAACCGGAAATAGTAAATCGCTATTACTTATGGGAATTCCGACAAAAAAAAATGTTAGTTTCGCCATAACCCGAATAATCCAGTCGTTATATTCCACTCTCTATCGATCGCTTCAAGACGGAGAGAATCGGAGACGGAAAGGGCTTGAATTATTCGAGTTAGTTTCGCCAAGGATTTATATAGTAGGAAATCCTTGGTTTCGCGTATGACATATTTGTTAATTAAATCTCCGTGATCATCATGAATAAAACCTTTTATAACTTGTATGTAAAGACTACCAAAGAAGACAAACAAAACCAAAGCCGTATGCAATACACATAGTCCTATCACATACACAAATGTAGTACCTCGTGTGGCGATATTTACTATTTCTTTTATTATCTGATATTTTTTTTTTTTTTTACATTTTTCCTATTTACTATTTATTGTTTTCTATTTGCTGCCCATTCCGCATGAAATATATATATTTTAAAAAAAAATCCCATATGCAAACGTAAAAATATGAACATGGAATGTGAAAATGTGAAGTCATACCTTATAAGACTAGCAATATACATATCCGGATAAATACAACCAAACATGAAATAAAACTTAAATTAAGGATTTCTATACTATATTTAAATCCTTGCTTAAATGAAAACTTACTATTTTTCAAATATTAATATTTATTTCAATGTTGGACAGTAAATAAAAGCTTGAATTGAATTCACTCTTATAATGATTTTTTAATTTAATTTAAAATAAAGATAAAAAAAATGTATTCTATTGCTGAAAATTGTTTGTCATATTAGCTGTCAGGTTGTAATATACATGATGCATCCAATATACAGGAAGACCCCCTACTGTGGAACTATCTATTGTGAGAAGCCATTCAATGAAAATAACAATCTGACCATATTGTTACATATTAAGGATAACAATTATTAGATAAGAAATTAAAATTTATAAAAGGCAAGTATGTTTTGTTAGTGAAAATCAATTAACATGACGTTGAGTCACATTTCATTTATTTATCCTAACTTCGGTCAGTTATCAATTAAAAAGACAAGCACAATTTGTTTTAAATATGGCTAATTAATAACGATGTAATTGGTATTTCTTAATAAATTGTATCAAAAATCATTTTAATTTATGAATTAATCAACTTTCTGTTTACATACATGTATTTATTTTCAATAAGATTTCTTTATTATTTCATCCCATTTTCCGTAATTTAACTTGTGCATATCCATATTTATACATTCTTATGTTAACAGCTAGTTACATGTATCGACCCTATATATATATACTATTATTATCCACAATAAATTCAGGAAAAAGAGATGAAATAATAAAGAAATTTTTATTGAAAATAAATAAGTACTCAGAAAGGGGTGCCTTTGCTAACAATAATTAAAAAAAATCACTTTTTGTCCCGTGTACATGAAAGTGACAAAAACTTTAAAACTTCCAAAAATTATTACACGGTGTTTTATTTTTATTTTTATTTTTTTTTTAATTTGTGAATCTATGACAATTTAAACATAAATATGTGAATCGCACCATCTTCGTCCATCTTTATTTTGAAATTTAGCTGCTAATGTACCGGATATGCCTATTGCGCATACTCATAAAAATACTAGATTGCGATTGGTTCCCTGTGACAGGGAACAGCTGACGCATTTTTATCATTGGCTGCCTTCAAGCCCTCAGAAAGAGGAGAGAATCGGAGACGGAAAGGGCTTGAATTATTCGAGTTAATAATACACTGGACGTGTTTGTCAGACAACACAATGGTCAAAAGATGATAAATGATAAAAAGACAAACAACGACCTAAAAAATCGAGTAACACCACAGGTTAATAAAAAAGTACATTAAATTATGAAACTCAATATTTATTTCTTCAGCCTTCTTGCTATTGGTGAGTAGAACATTCCTATTCTTATATTCATCCAAGAGTTAGATATACCCATACAATGTTAAAGGGATATTAAAGCTGATTTTGGTAATATTTTGTATCTCATGAAAACTTGCAATTGGTTCAATAAATGATATTTATGAAACGTTAACCCGGTTTTTATCAATGAAACTTTGTAAAAGTGACATAATTCGTTGATAATTCTGTCATATCTTGCGGTCTTTGCCTTGAATTGAATTTTTGCTTCCTAGACAAAAATTCATTTCGACCCTTTTAAGTGATATTTTAACGATACATTTTTTTAGGGAGTATATGGGCGTGCAAAGTATTTTTGGATTGTTTTTACAATTAAATTGAAAAGAAACAACCTTCGTCACGAGTTAAAAAAATATATGTTAAAACTAGCTTTAATATCCCTTTAAGAAAAATGAAATATGAGGTTAATATTATCTTCGGTTACAAAATATTTGACAAAGTTTATTTGGGCATTAATTATTTTCTTATTTTAGTTTATACGTATTTTATTTGTCACAAAATAACAAATTTGATAGGACACAACTACAACGTACTTACGAGATCTTCTCCTATATATAATTTTACAACAATAATATACAAGTTAATACCAAAATTTGAAAGAAGGAAGGAGAGTAAGAATAGTAAAAATGTGAGAGAAAGAAAAAAGGTTAAAAGAAGAGTAAGAATAGTAAATATCATTGATAACAATACAATGATTGAATGGATTTGGATTTGTTGAAACAAAATATATTTAAATGTATTCATTGAACAATCAGGAACCATTCTGACTTTCTTATATAGTCAAACACTTTCTTTAATACAAGTTCATTATGTTCATTTCTATGGGTTGAGTTACCAAATATCCAGACAATTTAGTAGATCATTACGAATTCCATTGTACTGGGGGCATTCAAAGAAGTAATGGTAGAAATCTTCTCGAATGGCACCGCAGCTACAGGGTGGGTTAGATATTATATTAACTTTAAACAGATCATTGTTTAAAAATGTTGCCGAACATCTAAACAGGGTAATATTCAATTTACGTGGACCATACGAGTAATATTTCGGAATATTTTTACTATAGCAGTTTGACAATATCTTTAGTTCACTTTTAAAATGGGGCAAAGATCCAACGTTCCTTATGGACAAGTCCAAGTTATTCCACTGTCTGATGGTCGATGGAATGTAATAGTCGTTTGTAATGGAAAGTCTGCAGAACGGAATGATTATATCGTCCCCGTTTCTGAGTGAGTATACAGTTGTACTTTGGATGGTTGGTGGTATCAGATTATATAGATAACCTGGGGCATTGTTGTTCTGAATATTATAAAACAAATGAAGTTTGCATCTAGTCCGTCTTTCTTGCAAAGTCTCCCACCCAAGTTCGCGAAATATAAAATTGGAATTTGCAAAGACTGGAAGACCCGCAAGTATTTTCTTCCTATATTATCCTTCACAATATGCAAAACGTGCTATTTATCAAAACAAATAAATGGGAGATTATATTTATATAATCGTTGTTTATTCATGAAGTATATTGTGACATTCATCATTAAATCAAATATTTCAGCAAAACAAATATTTCTAAGTTCATGAGGTCAAAGCTATAAAACCCAGATGGAAGGCCCGCAAGTATTTTCTTCCTATATTATCCTTCACAATATGCAAAACGTGCTATTTATCAAAACAAATAAATGGGAGATTATATTTATATAATCGTTGTTTATTCATGAAGTATATCGTGACATTCATCATTAAATCAAATATTTCAGCAAAGCAAATATTTCTAACCAAAACCAGATATAGCTATCAAATCTATCAAACATGACGGACGTGGTACCAAAGAATTTCATTCATAGCATAGCTGGCCAACATAGGGGCGGATCCAACAGGCGACCACGTGCATGTATAGTGCATTTTAATTTAAGTACCAGATACAGCTGTCCAATTTATCAATTATAAAGCACGTGATACCAATAATACAATTTCATTCATAACGACAATGACAAACACAATCAATGTTAGACATGTGATATAAAGGGCCAATCGACATATAAAAGGGGGTGGCATATCTGTTGATAAAGAAGTTCATAGAATACATATTTATTGAATAATAACATAATCAGAAACATTCAAATACATATATTTTGGCCCTTGGGATTCATCTCAACTGTGAAAGGGAAAATTTTGTCCAGACCTCACAAGAGTCAAACACTTGAATCGAAGAATACTAGGCATTAAAGAAAAGTACTTTATTACAAAGTGTGCACACCATTACTATGAAGAGTTTAAAGATACCAAAGGGAGGTAATCAGATTTCGTATATCAAAGAAGAACAGACAACACAATGGCAAAAAGAAGAAGTAAAAAAGGACAAACAACGATCTAGAAAACATACACATAAAACTAAGCATCGAGTAAGAATAGTTTAAAGATACCAAAGGGAGGTAATCAGATTCCGTATATCAAAGAAGGACAGACAATACAATGGCCAAGATAAAAATTACAAAAGGACAAACAACGATCTACAAAACATACATGTAAAACTAAAGAGCGAGTAATACGAACCCCACTAAGCACCGAGGCTGAACTCATGTGCTCCGGACGGGTAGGCAGTTCCTGCTCCACTAACGTTTATTATATAAAATATAATGTATGTAAATATTCTGATTATATTCCCTGGTTAATCAGTCTAATGTTCACAGGGATACTTCAGAGGTGCTTTGACTATGAAGTAACAATGTAACAAGCTTTGCTGAATGAACTATTATGTTGTTAAAAATAGACCCATTATTGATTCGTTATGCGAGAGCCAGTAGCAATTATTCTGATTTATTGAAACGTCATCTTTATCTGAAAAACAGGCTACTGGACCAGGGCTATACAAAGATTCGCCTTATTCGATCTCTTAAAAAGTTTATATTCCGATATCAAGATCTTGTCGAAATTTATTCTGTCGCTGCAGATACAATGGTGAAAGATGCATTTTCATAGAGCGAAAATGTATAAAGATAAGGATTTAATATACGTGGTTTACAATGTCAAACATATTTTTTGTGAATGTGTGACGTAAAAGTATTTTTGACATTTACAGTCGTAATTAAAATACTTCAAAGGACTCAGTTATTGATGGAGATGGTTCACGAGATATATTAGATATCCTCCTAACTGAAATTAGTACTGTGTTGACTACTATTTTACAAATTTTGTTCCAGTATTTTTATAAATGCTGTTATAGTTTTCTTTATATTCGGTAAAAAGCTCATGAGAGCTTGTGTTTATTGTTATACAAAAACCGAATTCAAATAAAGTTTTCTTAGCTTATCTTATCTTATATTCAGGTGTATCATGACGAGAACAAGTTAATTTTCAATGAGAAGATGATGATGAGCTCACTGAAATAACAATCCGCGGATAGACATGTCGCCCCACTCGGATACCTTATCCTGATTCGTAAAATGATTTTAAATACAAACGATTAACGGACAATGCCCTAATCATGGATCACGGTAAATAAAAACCGACACTACAGAAGCACATCTAAATTTTCTATGTTTCAAAATGCCTTCATAGTAAATGTTGCCATTAATATTTATGAGGGTAGAGATGCTCTTGTTTGACAATAGTGTTCTGAAAATGTATCTGTTGAATACACAATTAAACTTCCATAAAAAATCATTTGATTATTTCATTTTATTTATTTGCTTCATAAAACAATTTGTCGGAAGTATATGATAAAAAGATTAATACACGACCTTTTCCATATTATTCCGGATATCATACCTCGACCCATATAAGCACCCAACTGCGTCTCGGGCTGATATGGAGGTATCGGGATGATATCCCGGCTGATATTGCAAAGGTAATGTATTTATCTCTATGTAATACATGTATACTTTCGTGCTAGATAAAAACCCCCCGGACGTCGAAGCAGACACCTCATAACAGACTTGGGGTCAATTACTTTAAAATTTTATCGATTACATTACAATTACTTTGCAATTTTCATGATTACATTACATTACGATTACATCACTTTTCAAATGTAATCGATTAAATTACAATTACTTTGTAAATGTAATCGATTATATTACTGATTACATTTAATGTCATGACAACCAATATATGAGTGTTTTATGTCATTTTGTCTCATGTGCAACTGTCCAATATCTCTTATTTTTTTTAATGTATTTCTTACTCAGAACTATGAATTACAATTCATTTTTAATGTGATCATTACATGCAATAACAAACAGTACATTGTAAATTATAAACAGCAATTCTCATTTTCCTTATTTTCATAAAATATGTCGTCCCATATTACTATATATGACCAATATTGATTCCATCTTATACTATTAGTAAATATCATAACATACATTTGCACATTTTAATTATATATATCAAATAATTTCAAACATCCTGTGAAAGTCTATTGAGGATAATAAACTAGTAAACTAATAAAGTAATAAACCCTGAGTGATAAAATTTGTTATTAAGGTATTATTTATGATACCAAAATATGTAACAATTACCATTCCTAAATTTCACACCATTTGAATGTTTGTCCTTGATATATAATTCAGAAGATAATAAAACAAAAATCATTCTGATTCTAAAAACTTGCTTAAAAATGTACATAATTTCTCAGTCTAAATCTTTAATTTATGTAAATAGGCTTAATAAAATATACATTACAAGTTGCATAGTAACCCAAGTAATGAAAATTATCATATAATCCAATATTAAAAGGAAAATCAGCACCAAAATAAAAAGCAGAAATATCACAAATATCTGAATATCAGATACAAGCCCCATTATAATATTCTTTAAAAAAAAATCCAAAATTTTACAAATATTACAACTTTGTATGAATGAAAATATGTTTTTATTCTACTACGAGCATCATAAATAAATGTTTCTGAAAATTATAATTCACATTTTGCTTTTTATATAATATATTTATTGAAATTTAGATCTATTTTTAAACTTCGTGAGATACCTATGTTTTGGTTTATATAAAATATTTCTTTATCTAATATGGGAATCATGAGGACATGGTGATAGACTTTCATAGAAGCAATTTCATATATGGAATCTTGAAAGTTGTGTCAGATAATTTAAAATTTTAGAGTTTGTTGTGTTTTACACAAGCCGACAAACTGTTTTCACTGAATTTTTGAAACCCTAAAAAATTGAAATTGAGATATTACTTGTTTGGATATCAAGTCTTTGAAGCCATAATTCATACTTAATATTTTTTGTAGCTGTGATAATTTTGATTGCAATTAAGCATGTCATTTATATCGATTCTTTCAACTTTACATGTGAATATTTATCATGCTTCCTCCATAGTATTTGTTATTCAATGTTAATATATATAACAGGGAGTTATAGTGTTTAACTCCACTTTCAACAATATTTCAGTTATATCGTGCCGGTCAGTTTTATTGGTGGAGGAAACCAGAGTACCCGGGGAAATCATCGACCCGCCGAAAATCACCGACAAACTTGCTTTTTTTTTTAGGGCAAAAGCGTATGTCAAATTCCATTAAGGTGTGATAAACGTGCATGCAAATTTACTTGACAGATCCAATAAAGTGTGCAATTTAACATTAGACCTCAAAAGTTTTTTTTTAAATACGTCAGTAATTCTTCAATCTTCAGTCTTTGTCGACTTGAGAGTATAATCTCGCATGTACTGTGAATCTCGCGAATGTAATTTTTATCTCCCTTGTATTTTCTCAATGTACTATTTGTAGGTGGCGCTAAAATATAAAAAAAACTTCCGCTTTGATGAAAATAAAAACAGAAAATAAAAGAAATAAAACTACGGCAAATATTAAGATTATTAACAGAACTTTACGAGATTTTAAAATCGTCCGGTGACCTCTGTGTACTCGCAAAGGACCGGTATAATATTTTCGCTGTCTTCGGAGTTGACTTCTAGGAGAATATCTAGATCTACTTGGAGGTTCCCTTTGATGAAATATTTTTTGGATTAGTTCTTCACGAATCATTTCGTAATTTTTGCAGTGTAGCAGGAAGTGTTCTACGTCTTCTTTTTGGTTACAGAATTCACAGTTCTCAGTATTGATGTGTTGGTTTATATGTTTTTGGTAGGAGTTTAGTTTGCTATATCCGGATCTTAGACTGTTCATTATGTTGTACATTTGTTTGTTTGGTAAATCCTTTTTCACTTTATCCTTTACTGTTTTGTGGAATCGGAAGTAGTGTCTTCCGCTATTGCTGTTTTCCCATCTTGTTTGCCATTTCTTTGTAACTGATTCTCTTGCAGCCTTCTTAACATCCTGTTTAGTTATTGTTTGGTTGTCAATTACAATTGTTTCAGCTTCCTTTGCTGCTTCCTTAGCTAGATTGTCAGCTATTTCATTTCCATTTACTTCAGCATGTCCGGATGTCCATATTATGTTTGTTGTAATTCCTTGGTCTTTGAGATATTTAATTTGTTTTTTAATTGCATTAATGGCTTGAAAATAGTTTTCACTCTTCCAATTTAGGGTTAGTATACCTATTGCTGTCTGGCTATCGGAGAATATGGTTATGTTGTCTAAATTTGAGTTTCTTGTACCAATTACATGATCTAGTACAATTTTGATGGCGATCAACTCTGCCAAAAGAATTGAACCTCTGTTAGATATAGCTGTTTTTAATTTTATTTCCTCGTCGTTGTTGTAAATAATTGCTCCCGAACCACAGGGACCAGGATTCCGCATACAAGAACCGTCTGTAAAAGCAATGGCAGAGTTGACGGATTGCAAATTAAGTTGGTCATTGATGATTCTACGGCCTTCTTCTTCCTGATGTTTTGTTCTTGTCTTAGAGCTCCCTAAATTTCTCCAATAGTCAGGCCGATGTACAGTGCTAATAAGCCCTTGAAATTCATACTTTGGTTCAATTGACTCAATATCAATATTTTCTGTCTTTTTCATATCTACTCCTTGTTGGTACATCTTTCCTAGTGGTGATATATGTGTTTCTGGTGTTTCTATTTCTTTCCATTCTTCTAATTTTCTTTTTATTGGTACGATATTATTGTATGAGTTTATTTTTCCTAATTGTCTTATTGCCATTTCTTCTCTTCTTAGATCCACTGGTAATGTTCCACTAATGACTTCTAATGTCTCCATACTAGATTGAGTTGGTAGATCTAAGCACATGGCTAATCCTTTGCGTTGAATTTCATTTATCTTGTCTAGGCTGTTGGTTTTGCCTATTTGCCAGATACTGCTTGCATAATTAAATATTGAGCACACCATGCTGTCATATATTTGCAGAAGGGACTTTGTTGGAATTTTGCCTATTCCTTTGATTTCTCTAATAATGCCAAGTGATCTGTTTGCTCTTTTGGTGATGTATTCTAAGTGCTCATTAAATGTCAACTGTTCATCCAGAATCATTCCCAGAACTTCTGGGTTTTTATTGTATTTCAGATTTTGGTTGTCGATTCTCAGTTTTATTGTTTCCTTATCTTGTTTTTCTTTGCTGAACACACACAATTCGGTTTTATCCCTGCTAATTTCCATTCTCCATTGTCGACTCCATTTCAGTATTTTGTTCATGTCTTCTTGTAGATTTTCTTCTATAATTTTTTTTATCTGAGTTTGTATGACAGATAGTGGCGTCATCAACAAATTTGCATTTATCTGCTGAAACCTTTGAGAACATATCCTTTATAAAAATATTGAATAGAATAGGAGATATTACGGATCCCTGTGGAAGGCCAATATGTGTTTGATACCAGTTTCCTGTATGGGTGTTGACAATGCATCTAGCTCCAGTAATTTTCTATTTTACCCTTTAAGGTAAATAAAACCAAGCGTACAATTTTATATTAGGTCATGTATTGTGACGTTTTACACTGATACGTCACGCCTCACGGTAAACAAATTTGACGAAAAGTCCTTTGGCACTGATCCGTGAAAAGGGCTTGGCATCCAAAGGGTTAGTTACCCCCAAGAGGCCCGAACTGATTTCTTTAAATCCACAACATGTCAATTGAAATTAAGTATGATAGAAAATATAGACATCACATACCTTTGAAATAATTTCTTGTTGAATTCTATCCAAAATTGAAAGGTATTTGTTGCGAAATAACGTCCAGTATTTACAGTCGGAAAGCAAACCCACGATTTGACCGTTACAGCTATTGATTCTAAAACCACGGTGTCAGGGGGCAACAATCGTAAAAAATTCCCGCTAGGTGCCGCATTACAAGTCTCGCAAAATTTTCCATTTGCGCTGGTGTAGGATAAACGTGAAATAAAGTATTAAATAGACAAAAATGTGATAGAAACGTGATTTCTATAAAATATTTATGTATTTTTTTGCAATGACTGGCTATATCAGACAAGCGACGGAAGTTTATATTAGTCAAAAACGTGTTTTGAATCGTGCATTCTTCCATGTGTAAAAACACGAGGTTCGGTTTGTTTACATTTTTCGGCCAATTAAAAAGCTGACAGAAATCTATATTAAGACATGAATTCGATAATACAGGAGTGATATAGCATCATCAACCAATAAAAAATGTTCTCTCAATTGGAAATTCCATCACCCCCAACAGAAATCATTCCTGAAAGATAATTCGATGAGGCATGTTTTGTTTACAATTTTCGCCTTGTTTTTGTGTAAAAATTGCCTATTTTGGTGAACATTTCGTCCTTAAACCACCAATGCCGTATGTATATGTCTGCCTTTTATTAAATTTATTAATATCTTTACATTTTAACCGAAAGTTTACAAGAAAACTGCATTGTTTACATCAGTTAATTAGGACCCCCTCCCCCCCCCCCATTTCAATACAATTTGTTTAGACTCCTTTCCCAATCTGTGTTAGAACAGGTGTCTGTAAGTCAGTATGAAACACATACTTCAGATCAAAATACATGCTAAAATTTACAAGCACAAAATATGTGAGAAAAATTAACAGACCATAAAAATATACTGTAGTGTTGATGTATGGATGGACTAAAATCTTGGTAAATGTAAAAAAAAATCCCTATATAATCAACCAAAACCATATTTTATCAAAAATTTATTGTGAAGTCATTTCTGGATAGATTTTTACAAATTTTACACCTAAACATTCTGAATTGTCTATATTTTGTTTGTTTATTTACTCATTATCTTTATATGAGTGGTTTTTATTTGTTGTGTTTAAATTGTGTACAAATACAAATCACTCATAAGAACATAATGAGTAAATAAACAAACAAAATATAGACTATTCCAAATGTTTTGGTGTAAAATTTGTAAAAAAAATCTATCCAGAAATGGCTTGTGAGGTCTGATGATTCTCTAAATGAACTTTCAAAAACTGATTACTACTTAACTAAATGTTTATATCACACTTCATTTGACAACTGAATCATGGGGGATTCCCCCTCCCTCCCCATTAGAATTAAATGGTTGCTCCCTAAGGATGGTTCTTGATATTCGTTCCTACATGTAGGCACTTGTTTACTTTAACTTAATAGATGTAACATATAGGAGCAGAACTTAATTTCACAGGTACTAAATTTGTGCAGCAGCCAAGTAGCAAAGCATAAAACAATGTCTCATTCACAGTTCATTTTGATTTTTTTTCTTTGTTTCTTAGATTTTTTGGGGTTGTTTTATTTTGTTTTTGTTACTTTGAATATTGAGCTTTAAATTTCTCTTATTTTAACA
This sequence comes from Gigantidas platifrons, assembly GCA_002080005.1. Taxonomy (NCBI): domain Eukaryota; kingdom Metazoa; phylum Mollusca; class Bivalvia; order Mytilida; family Modiolidae; genus Gigantidas; species Gigantidas platifrons. The sequence goes on from MJUT01037630.1 coordinate 92,567, forward strand.
TTTAAACTCAGTGATTTGAGTGAATTGTTAATTTTAATTGGTTGCTATCTGTCAGTCTGGTGATACTTCATTCTTTTTTTTTTTATCTCATTTTCTATTAAATTAATAATTCATTGTACTTAGGATTTTTTCAACTTTCATATAATTTATGAACTTTTTACTCTGTTAATAGTTTATGGAAAAGAAATTCACTTGAAAACTAATGTGTACAGTCATCTGTCAAAAGTATTGCAAAATGTAAAAAAAAAATCCCTATATAATCAACCAAAACCATATATTTTTCAAAAAATTATCCTGAAATCATTTCTGGATAGATTTTAACAAATTTTACACCAAAACATTCGGAATTGTATATATTTTGTTTGTGTATTTGCCTGGGACTATTATACTGACGATGGACTATTTGTCTTCTGATGGGCTATTCGTCCGCCAGAGTAGTCAGTGTATCGGCAACACTGACAAACAGTCCCAGGTATTTGCTCATTATCTTTATATGAGTAGTTTTTATTTGTGCATAATTTTTCCATGATTGTTAAATTTTATGATTTATTTTTAGTAGAAATACAAAAGAAAATCAAAATCAATTTTTGTTTGTTGTGTTTAAAGTATGTACAAATAAAAATAACTCATAACAACATAATGAGTAAATAAGCAATCAAAATATTGACAATTCCGAATGTTTTGGTGTAAAATTTGTTAAAATCTATCCAGAAATTACTTCACAATAATTTTTTGAAAAAATATGGTTTTGGTTGATTATATAGAGATTGTTTTTACATTTCCCAATATTTTTGACAGATGACTGTATACATTTTCTTTAAATATTTATATATATTTTTTTATCTTTATATTGAATTTTATTTTCAAGCCCAGAAAAAAATTACACGAGTTCTGTTCATGATTCATCAAAAGGATATAGAAATGTTGTTTTTTTGAATTGCTAGAGGGCCTGTGAAAATAACAATTCAAAGTTTTCACAGTAATCAGATCCACCAATAAAACCGGACAAAAAAAATAAATGTTCTAACGACTAACTCTTGTGTTGCATACATGCCAACCCTACCGATTTACGCGGTAGTCTACCGAATTTGTAAGTCCTCTACCGCCTACCGAATTTAGAAGTTTTCCTACCGATTTAAAAAAAAAGTGAAAAAATATAATGTGCATTGTTCATATGTTGATTATTCTTGTCGATTTCTTATGTTAACATCAAATTGCATGTGTCGTCCCTATATAGATACTAATACTAGTAATCCACGTCGACACAATTTCATATGTGAATATTAGCATGTTTTTTTTATCAGCTTAGCTGTGAACGTGAAAAAAATTGTGAAAAATAAGTTATTTAAGTCTCAAATATATTAGTAAATCTTCTTTGTTGTCAACAATAAATCAGGAAATGCTTTTTCCGCTTTAATAGTAAAACATACTCGACAATATCCACTCATAATTGATGATATTTTATTGTAACACACACAAAAGATGACGTGGATCAAATGATTTTAAGTAGCATAACCCCGCTATTTTATATTGAAGTGTATTTATCAAGCCAGTAGATTGATTAATCAAGTATATATGTATGTAAACACATTCAACGTACATCTGTCAATTAAATTGCGATGTTCGAGTTTGACATGGTAAAACTCGTGATTTTATTATTGACGGGGCCATTTATTGAGTTCGCATATTTCAAACATTTACTCATGGTTTTTTCATACTATATTTAAAGATTTGACTGAACAGATTTTAAATCCAAAATGCAACAGAATGCAC
>MJUT01037630.1:119222-139964 GCA_002080005.1 Gigantidas platifrons
TCTCTCTCTCCTCTCTCTCTCTCTCTCTCTCTCAGTCATCCTCCTCAATACCTCTCTCCCTCCTTCTTTCCCATCCTCCTCCTCACTACCTCTCTCCCTCCTTCTTCCTCTTCTCTACTTCTCTCCCTCATCCTCACTACCTCTCTCCCTCCTCTTACTCACTGCCTCTCTCCCTCCTTCCTCTCCATCCTCTTCCTAATTATCTTCTCCATATACTTTTCTTCTCCGTCCTCATCATCCTCCTCCTTATTACATCCTCCTCACTACTTCTCTCCTCCTTGCTTACCTTTGTCACTTCGTCCTTTCTATCCTCTTCCTTCAAATCTCCTCTTCACTACTTCCTCATCATTATCCTCCTCACTATCTCCATCCTTTTCCATATTGACTCCTCCTTATTTTATACCTCTATCTCTCCTTTCTCTCCGTCATCTTTTTAAGTTTTTCTCACTTGCACTAAGGAAGACCGCTTTATCACTCAAAAGTGTTTTTCCCATCCTTTCCTCCTACCTCCTTATCCGTTCTCACTCCATGTTCATGCTTGCCTTAGTTATTACTATCATCATTGTTGATACCCTCTTTCGTCCACATTTAACTATTATGTCTTCCAACATATACATGTATAGAAGTGTACACAAGAAAAACCCTATTAAAATAGGAGAGGAGGAAAAACTAGTATGGGGGGGAAAATGAGTATGTGTTAACACATACTTGGTTTTCCGGGGGGAAAATTCAGTATATACTCATTTTTCCGGGGGGAAATCTCAGTATATACTCATTTTTCCGGGGGGAAACTGAGTATATACTCATTTTTCCGGGGGGAAAAATAAGTATGGGGGAAAAATGAATATGTAACACCGGTTCGTTTCTGGACTTCGGTGTACACCGAGTTACAGCGTTTTAAATTGAGCGGCGTATTCGGTCGAAGATGGCGGAAGAGTTTATATTTGTTTTTTACTCGGTCACTAGTGGTAACCCAAGCCTAGTAATGGCTTCTGTTCGTCTGCAACATACCATTGTTAGTGCAATAGCACTTTCACTTCTTTCAATCATTTTATAATTTATTTGGAGGCTTTATATCCAGAATATATTGACTAAATTAAAAATTTAGCCTAATATATCAAATGTCTTTTGCAAAAAAAAAAAAAATTACAGATATTAATTTGGAGAATCATCGTTCATCAAAGTCCATTAAGCTTTCAATTTTTCTGTGTTTGGTGACATTTGTTAGGTAAACGAGTAATAATTAATTTGATTAATTTTGTTAGCAATGTGGAGGTAACACAGGACTAGACCATATATTTGTCTATTTTTTGCTTTGACCGAAAAAAAAACAAAAAATAAAAACAAAAAACAAAACAAAACTATATAGTTATTTATGTTTGGTTTAAAGGTAAATACATTTTGTTGTCAACATCAATATTTGTTTTTGGACCTGAATTCTTTTCACATTTTTAAGCTACTTAATGTAGTGCAACAACGTCAAAGCTCTATCAGCAGCGAGTCCATCAGTTGTCAAAGGCAATTGTCAGTTTTGTTCCCGCAAATGCATCACCTTCGAAATTGGCACATCATGATTGTTTTGATAACAGTTATTTACTCCCAGATCCATCTTATTGCATTAAAATGTCCTACAAATAAATAGACATGTTATTGTGTCTATTAATTTGTAGATTGCCATATATTGCCATGACAATTCAGATCTCATTGCATGCATGATATGAGCACCAGATTTGTTGAAGGGGACATCTATATGATATATTATGGTATGTTTTTTTGTTGTTGTTTTTGTTTGGTTGTTTGTTGTTGTTTTTTGTTTTTTTTTTGTTTTTTTTGTTTTTTATCTTGGAGAGGAATTTATCTCTCTTACTGCCTTCCATTTGGCGCATTTCTAGATTTCCGACTTTACAAAGAAGAGCTTGAAGATAAAAAAAGGAGGTAATCAGAATCCGTATATCGAAGAAGAACAGACAACACAATAGCCAAAAGAATAAGTACAAAAGGACAAACAAAGATCTACAAAACATACATATAAAACTAAAGATCGAGTTACACGAACCCCACTAAAAACCGGGGGTGAACTCAGGTGCTCCGGAAGAGTAAGCAGTTCATGCTCCACTAGTGGCACCCGTCAATATCAGATTTCTAAGATAGTAAGAAATATTGTATGAACATTTAGAATCGTAGATCAAAATAGTAAATTCACTAAAAGACAACTTGTACTTACTGAATAACAAAACTCTCAGGGAAATAGAAAACAAATCATTCCAGAAAAAAGTCCATGTGGATCAACTTAAAGCAAAGAAAGCTGTTTTAGTTTACCAAACCATATGTCTCCCCATCATATAATTAGAAAATCAATTATTTCACCTTGATGGTTATACACTCACATACCAAATATCATTGACATATCTTGAAAAACACAAAGGTTATTGTCCGGACAAGAAAATACTACAATCCGACAAATATTTGAAGAAAAAATACATAAAAAAAAACATTTGTATTCAGAAACTTTGGTGCACGACTTTCTTTTTTAAACTTGTAAAACCGGCAAATTTCTTCTTCTAATTAGATACTACATTTGTATGTATTTTATTACAATTTATTTAAAAAAAAAAAATAAAATAAAATACGCACTCAAACAGATAGGCAATGAAACCCTCTTAGTCTTCTGGGGAATCCATGTGACGTGTTATATAGTGTGTTGGTACAAGGCTTTATCTAACATTATATACGGTTTCTTTTGAAAGTAACAAAAGTCGCCTATAATACAAGGTGTCTGATTCATACCCATTACATACATAGTGTGGTGGTATAAGACTGTATCAGGTCGAGTTTGTTGTGTGAACCAGTATCACTACGAGTCGCGAGAGCGACGAGTTGTGATGTGGTTAGTTCACACAACAGACAAGACCTGATACAAAGCCTTGCATCAACACACTATTTATGTAATAAGTTTATCTAACATTTCAATAAAAACAAATTTTAAACAAATAACAAGGGTTGAATTAAAATTTGTACAATACTCTCAGGGAATTCCAATGATATGAAGTCATGTCAAAGTAGTTCGGCAGAAAACGTCTCGTGCAACGGCGCGCCAGTCTTTTATCACCACAGTGTGGTGATACAACATATTGTATCAGACAGGCGACTTTCGTTAATTTCGACGGAAAGCGTACATAATGTTAGATAAAAGATGTCGAACTACTTTGACATGACGTCATACCATTGGAATGTGAGACAAAACAGAGTAACCTGACGCTGGTGAATGAACGGAAAAAATAACGTGACGTTATACACAAAATGTAGTCCCCCCAAAGTATTGTACAAATTTGTTAATCTTATTTCAAACCTTGTTATTAGTTTAAAATTTGTTTTTATTGAAAATAGAGTGTTGGTACAAGACTTTATATCAGGTCTTGTCTGTTGCGTGAACTAACCGCATCACAACTCGTCGCTATCGCGACTCTTAGTGATACTGGTTCACACAACAGCCTCGAGCTGTTACAAAGTCTTGTACCACCACACTATGTATGTAATGGGTATTTATATGCGAGTGTTAGTGAGCTCTTTATGGTATAAAATGTGTACTTAGAATTTTTTTTACAAACATCGCCTCACATACTGACGGATAAAAAATTATTCTGCGTTTTTAATCTCTACCCAGAGTTGTCGGTCCTTGCACTAAGTCTCGTACCCTCTCTCGTACGTCCGATACCACTGAAACCCGGAATCCGTGAGTAATAAAAGTCATTTTGTTAGCTTGTTTTACTTATATTGATTAAATCTCTCCTGACATACTGACAATAATTTTTGTTTCTACGCGGAAGTTAAGTTTTGAGATTTCGTAAGGAACGACAACTCTATTAAATGAGACTAGATTCGGTCATAAAAAAAAATCGTCCCGGCTCCGATATAGCTCGGCCCCAAAAAATCTTGACACTTTTTGATGGACTGGATGAGTGTGAAATTGCCAGATAATTTTCAGATTCGCGAGCATTCTAGGCCGTGCCTGTTTCATATTATCAGGTCTTGCCTGTTGAGTGAACTATCGCGACTCGTAGTGATACTGGCTTACACAACAGACTCATCCTGATACAAAGGTTTGTACCAACACACTATGTATCAATTTATCTAACATTGTGTGCGTTTTTCTTTGAATTTAAAGAAAGTAGCCTGTCTGATACAAGGTGTCTGATACAATATGTTGTATGACCACACTGTGGTGATAAAAATATATGGCGCGACGCTGCACGGGATCTTCTCTGCAGAACTATTTTGTCATGACGTCATATCATATCAACGTTAACAAAGCAATAGAATGAAAGACAACAAATAAACGTGACGTCATGTACAAAATGTAGTCTACCTCAGAGTATTGAAAAAATTGTTCATCTTATTTCGACCCTTGTTATTTACTTAATTTTTTTTTTATTAAAAATGTTAGATAAACTTATTACATACATAGTGTGTTTGTACACTTCTTTGTATCAGGCATAGCCTGTTGTGTGAACTAACCGCATCGCAACTCGTAACGTTTGCTACTCGTAGTGATACTGGTTCACACAACAGGCTCGACCTGATACAACGTCTTGTACCACCACACTATGTATGTAATGGATATTTATTGACCTGTAAAATAATATTGACCGAAGCTGAAGACTGAGGTCAGTATTGCTTTCCTATTTGGAGGTAAATATAAACTTGTATGCCTATTTATAAAATCATTTGATAGTGACAGCTTACCTTATTGATAATGTTTTACTGACTTATAATATTAATAGATGTATTATATCTATGTTTTTTTTTATGTTTTAGGCATTAAGCCTAATGCCTGTACATATATTTGAGGCATTAGGCTTAACTCCTAGGATTTAAGCTTAATGCCTGATTTCACTTATTGCCACTAACATATATATATGCTTTAAATTTTCAAAATAGCGCTGAACATTTATAAATATAAAAAGACAATATCCTGCTCAAAAACCTACTTCCATCTCCCTGTGGTGAGCAGGGGACAACGGACTTAATGTCAATCGTAACTACTCGGCCATTCTCTCTACCCTGCAAATAACCTCGTACGTAGATAGTATAAATTCTTCTTAAATTGTTTGTCGGAAGTTAATTATATATAAGCCGAACAAAAATATAGTCCACGAAAATCCAATATGGAAGACATACTAAGTAAAATCTAATCATGCAAAACTAATTAAAACTTTAACTTTTATCCATGAAAATAATTGAAATATAGAAAATTGTTTAAAACATAACTTTATCAAACTTTCATGTAAATGACATGTGAAAAGTAGTGCGATTTATACGCCTACTAAGTACGAGATTATTTGCAGGGTAGCGAGGATGGCCGAGTAGTTACGATTGGACTTAATGTATGACTAACGAAAGAGTTTTTATTCTCGCTCAAACGGGTTATTAATGTTTGCTAAAATGGGTTACAAGTTGTCGCTCTTATGTCCGTTTTATTACGCACTTTTGTCTTGTCAATTCGCTCAAATGTCTTTGGCCATTAACGGTATTTTATTATATGGGTATTGCTCTTGACTTCTGTTAACAGAACATCTAGAGTATTTGTATAATATGAGGGTTAAACTGAATTCCGTCATATATGGATAACATCGACTATTAATATAATAAAGTATTGTTTTTAATTCACTACAATTTCAATCCCCTCAACTTTTTGTGGAATTTCAATCATATTGCAAATTAAATGTAGGTAAACGGTTATGGTATTTAATGCCACTTTCAACACTATTTCAGTTGTATCGTGGTGTTGTGGAATTTCAATCATATTGCAAATTAAATGTAGGTTAACGGTTATGGTATTTAATGCCACTTTCAACACTATTTCAGTTGTAGCGTGGCGTTGTGGAATTTCAATCATATTTTCAAATTAAGGGTAGGTAAACGGTTATGGTATTTAATGCCACTTTCAACACTATTTCAGTTGTATCGTGGCGTTGTGGAATTTCAATCATATTGCAAATTAAGAAATTTGTCGAACGTTCCGTCGTTTTTAATATATAATATTTACAAACGTTTTTACTTTTCTTAACATGATTTATTTCTTACCTTTTGCTGGTTTAACCCTTTAATTCCTCCGATTTTTGAACATATATAAACAAAACTTAGTGAGCCAAGTCTTTAAATATCACAAATTCGTCAGTTACACATGTTTTTTCATCACTATTCACACTTTAATTTCTCTGCTTTTCGAACACATTCATGAAAAAAAAATTGTAAAAAAAATAAGTCTTTAATATCACTGATTCGTCAGGAACGAGTATTTTTCATAATTCATTTTTTAAGGGTTATTAAAACTCGTTTTAACATATATTTTTTCAACTCGTGACGAAGGTTGTTTCTTTTCAATTTAATTGTAAAAACTATCCAAAAATACTTTGCACGCCCATATAATCCCTAATATCGTTAAAGGGGCGTTATCTGCCAAATGCAATGAAAACCGGGTTAATGTTTCATAAATATCATTTATTGAACCAATTGCAAGTTTTCATGAGATACACAAAATTACCAAAAATGAGTTTTAATATCCCTTTAAATTTAACCATTTTCAATATATGCTAATATACGATAGGTAGACAATTAAGCACACCTTATACCCGATGTGACAAGTGAAAACTTAATTAAGGATTGATCTCAAATTTTGTTCGGTTCATGAAGAAATAACCTCAATCAGGTTGTACACACCGTTGTTACAAGTGATAAACGGTCACTGACCGTTTATAACATTTATAAATCTCTTGGGGGTAACTAACTTTTTAAATAATTTGACTGCTCAAATAGAACGATTGCAGTATAAATTATAGAAACGCGTCTTTAGTCTGGGCGCAATTTCCAATTTGGAAAGTCGCCGTCAAAAATCATATCATCATTAGTCTAATCAATTTAGTGTATAACCTGCAACTAATTGCAACACAATGTTTTTGAGTGCAATTTAGAATATGGATTTGTATTAACAACATACTAAAAATATACATAAATATAATTTGCGGAAAAGGTATTTTGGGGTGAAATGTGTGAATTTTTTTAGTGAAAATCAAGTAAAACTGGAAATGAAGAAGAACTCGATTATTGATGGGCGAATTTTTATAATCTAAGCTTTAATCGGCGGAGGACATTTGAGCGCTTCGATAGGACATTTGAGAGAAACAAATCGGACGTTTGAGCGCCAAAGTATAACGTATTTGAGCCCCAGATTTGCAACCCATTTGAGCGAAAATAAAAATCATCCAAGCCCATTTGAGCGCCGGAACTTTTAACCTATTTGAGCGAATTACAAGATAAAAATGTTCACATTTACAAGTCTGTTCTAGCCTGATATTCAAAAATATGAGTTTTGACAAAGTGTACTCTTGATATCTGTTCACTACAATATTGTTCGTACAAACTGACCAGAGATTGTTCTTTTTCCTTTTCTAATCTAGATTGGGGGACCACTTCGTCAATGCTCCTCATCTTAATGTACGTTGTAGTTTGAAACTTAATAATATCGGTGGATGTGTTTTGTGTCTTTTTCTATCTATAACCTTAGAAACATATTTAAGGTCACTTGTTTGTAGATGTTCTTCAGTCTTTTTCTATCTATAGCCTTAGAAACATATTTAAGGTCACTTGTTTGTAGATGTTCTTCAGTCATAGTTTGGAGCTCTCCTCTTATTATTTTCGAAGGTCTTTGAGAAATATCATCACCAGCCTTCCTCTTAGCCCTGACGCGAAGGACATGATGTTCATATTCACGGTTATTAGTATCGTGGTTGTGCGTGTTTTTCTGTTGTACAATCATGGAACCATTTTCATCTGTTCTCACCCTGGCTGTACAACTTTGGGCAGTGCATCTCCAAGATATTTCTTTTGATTTCAATACTTTATCCACCCTGTATCTAAATCCATCACAAATTAAACTTTTTGCATCTTTGTTTGTCTCTGTTAAATTTACTTCCATCTTTAATACATTAAGACTTGCAAATAACTCAGTGAGCTCAAAAATACTTAATGAAAATATAGTGAGTTCTTTTCATTTACTTACCTTTCTACAGGTAAGACGTTGCTAAAATGAGTATGTAAAATACAGGTAGGCTAAAAACATCCGGCGCTCAAATGGGCTATGCACTTTACAGGTAAACTCATTAACCTGGCGCTCAAATGGGTTATAAGTACGGCGCTCAAATGTCCATATGTACTTTTGAATTTGGCGCTCGAATGTCCTGTACCCGCTTTAATAGGGTGCAAAATAGAATATGAATATGAACTTACAAGTATTAACAACATACTAAAATATACATATAAATGATTTGCGGAAAATGGTATTTTGGGGGTGAAATATGTGTTTTTTTTAGTGAAAATCACGTAAAACTGGAAATGAAGAATAATTCGGTTATTGGTGGCAGAATTTTCATAATCTAAGCTTTAGTGGGGTGCAAATTAGAATATGGACTTGTATTAACAACTTACTAAGAATATAATTTGCGGAAAAGAGTATTTTGGGGTGAAATATGTGGGTTTTTCTTATTGAAAATCACGTAAAACTGGAAATGAAGATGAACTCGGTTATTGGTGGGCAAATTGTTATGCGCTTTAATGGGAAAGAGTATTTGAGAAAGTATTCATGTAAGCCATAGTTTGTAGGATTTTATAATATGGTAGCATTATTTTCATAAAACTATTCATCTGAGCTATATATAAATTTTATATGACATGCGTCATCTTTGTCCTCATAGCTGTCCCGATAATTAGAAGGAAATAGTCTCCGTTAGAGGTAACGTTCGCTGAACATTAACACCAATGTAGGCATTAGGACGAGTCATTCAATCATCAGAGTGTAGTAAAATTCGTGAATCCACTCCCTCCAGGACCTATTCATGTATCCATGGACGTTACATGTGCTTATATGAAATTTATCTGTAATTATATGAACATTATAGAAAAAACATATTTTGACACTTCCCTCTGTCAACCAATGTTTTTTGTTAAATTCACTGAGGAAGCTGACATAGAGCGGGACCAATCCGAAGATGGACTTCTAAATGCCCATCATACAATTTTTTTCAAGTCCAAAACAACACTTGTATAGTGTTAATAAACTGTTAACAATATTTTGCGTCGCCATTAAAACTGCATTTGCGACCGTCAAATCCACAACTGACACCTCCAACTCTTCAAATATAGTACCGTTATTCCTAAATTGTCAGCTTCAAGTTCTCTATTTAAACCTGTATAAGGTTATTTTACTGTTAAAATGAACAGTTAATTACTCTTCAAGGGTGTAATGTTGTGGTTCAGGGATTCATAGGGTCTGCTAGAATTATGGTTCATAAGTTGAAGGTTATATGCTCTCTTTGAAATAATATTGAAATTTTTAAATATTTAAGATGATTTACTTTGATGGGATAGTATCTTGTGTGGAAGGTTAATGCAATGACGTTTATTGAAGCATACTTTATTATTCATATATTTAATAAGACCTTCATAAGGGACGGACCATTCAACTTTCAGGGTGGTGGGGGGTTATGGTTTAAAAAAAATATATTCTGATTGCCAATGTTGTTGAATTTGGTGGAGGAAAAAAATAATCTGATTCAGAGTTTTTGTCATATAACCTAATGTTATATTCTGGAGAAAAAAAAATTTAACTGTCGTGTTGTCCGAAATAAAAATTTCTGAACGAAAAAAAAAAGCATAGCCCCCCACCCTGCAAGTTAAATGGTCGGTCCCTAATATGACATAACGAGGCCATCGTGGTCGTGATCGTATGATATTTGAATTTTCCAACTGCATGTCCAGTCAGTGTCTATCACATCTAACGTTGTGAGTTCGAATCCCGCTCGTGGCGATGTCTACTTGATACAACATTATGTGATATTCCGTAAAATTTGATATCGTTTGATTAAAACTCGTATTGACTCGCTTTCACTTTCACTTTCCATTGCGTTATGTATGACGTCATAATGAAGTGATTAATTTCATATTAACTTGGTTTCACTTTCACTTTTCATTTTAATGTAGAACACAAAGGGTATCAATTAATGGATCAACATCGGAATGGAAAGAAGTAACATCAGGAATACCACAAGGCTCAGTATTGGGACTCTTATTGTTCATATTATTCATTAACGACTTACAGGATTGAGTAAAATCAGACGTATACCTATTTGCAGACGATACCATATCAAAATCTTTAGAAAGATAACAGATGGAGAAGACAAAGACATCCTATAGGATGACTTGGAAAATCTAGAAAATTGGAGCAACACTTGGTCACTGAAATTCCACCCTGAAAAATGTAAGCATATGAATAGACAGACGAGTTACGAGTTAATACAAGTTATCTGGAAAACATATTGAGAGGTTTCAGAAAGAGAAACACATACGAGTAACGATAGATTCAGAGCTAGCATTTGAAAGCTATATATGTGAAAAAGTAAATAAAGCTACACCAATCTTTGGAGCAATAGGAAGAGCATTTAAATACTTAGACAAAAAAATATTCATACCTCTTAACAAAACAATGGTGAGAACACAATTAGACTATGCCAGCTCAGTCTGGGCACCATATAGAAAGAAACATATAGATATGATCAAAACAGTAAAGAAAAGAGCAACCAAACAAATTCCAGGGATGAAAAACTTATCATATGAAGAACGTTTGAGGAAGCTTGAGTTACCACACTGTCACACAGATGGCTAAGAGGAGATATGATAGAGGTATACAATAGAATACAGGGACATTATGACCTAGAAGCACGTACAATAATAAAACTAATGAATGACACAGAGCAAAGATTTAGTACAAGAACCAATAGCAAGAAAGTGGTATATAATAGAGCAAACACTAATTAAGAAAAAACTCCTACATCATTAGAATAGCAAAATACTGGAATAAACTGCCAGAAAATATTGTGAATACACCATCTATAAATTCGTTCAAAAACAGACTGGATACACACTGGAAAGACAAAGAACTGTACCACGCAAACTATAAAGCAGATACATCCGGAAGCCGCGTGACGTACAGAGAAATAGAAGAAATACAAGAGTCTGGTGAAGAGGAGCCTTAGAGATCATGTAACGGAAAACCACCATAAAGTAAGTAAGTAAAACAATTACAGTCTTTTGTATCGGTCAATACGAGTTTTTATGGACCTTCGAAATCTATTTTCACCTCAGCCTAAAGGCTTCGGTGAATATCGATTTTAAGGTCCATAAAAACTCGTATTGACTTCAACAAAAGACTATGTTTGTATAATATTTGATGCACAATAATATTTATTTCCATCAGGGCGAGGTGTGCAATATTATATGATAGTGTTTGTCAGTGACTTGCGACAGGTCGGTGGATTTTTCCGGGTCCTCCGATTTCTTCCACCAATAAAATTGACCCCCACGATATAACTGAAATATTGCTGAAAGTGGAGTTAAACACCATCAAACAAACAAACAAACAAACAAACAAAATCTAAAATCTTGTTTTAGTGATATTTATTAAGAAGAGTTTCAAGATAAGAAAGGGGTAATCAGAATCCGTAAATCGAAGAACAGTTAACACAAAGATCAAAAGAAAAAGGACAAACAACGATTTACAAAACATACACGTAAAGCTAAAGATTGAGTAACACGAACCCCACTAAGAACCGGGGGTGAACTCAAGTGATCCGGAAGGGTAAGCAGTTTCTGCTCCACTAGTGGCACCTGTAATTGCTTACGACAAATGGAACATGTCCGTGGTCATTTGTGACAAAGATATTCCATAACTGTCAACCATTAAATCTTGTTTTGACTGTATTTTTAATTGGTTCGTTTGAACAATAAAAAACTGTTTGTTATTGAATTATGAATTTTTCCCATTATTTATAATTTGTCTTTCTGAAATCGATTAAATATTGTAGATCATTGTTTATCCTTTTATTTTTTTGCCATTGTGTTGTCTGTCCTATTTCGATTTAGGTATTCTGATTACCCCTTTGGTATCTTCAAACTCTTTTTACACTCTAATTTTTCTTATTGGTTTGTTTAAATGAATGCCAGACAACTCGCCCCACTGTCAACTCGCCCCACTCCAACTCGCCCCACCTTTTTGCCAACTCGCCCCACCTCTCGTACCAACTCGCCCCACATCTCGTACCAACTCGCCCCACTTTTATTTGGTCAACTCTTTTTACCTTTCAATGTTCATTTGTAAGTTTTGAATGTTTACACACTATAAGTAAATATCTGTTTGCCAACTCGCTCCACTGATTGTCAACTCTGCTTACACCCGAATATTGTGGAATAAATTATGTATATTTTATGCTGGACGATGTTTTGTTTGTGTAACTTTGATATTCATCACAGTGTATAACCGGGCAGTTTTAAAAAACGGAAGTTGCTGTACTGTCCGACAAGGTAAGGTTAGTTGCTTGCAGAAATTTCGACATTTTTGGATGATTATCCATGATTTTGTCTTTGAATGTGGATCAATTGAAGCAACAAAAATAAAAAAAATATTACAAAGGTATGTCATTTATATTTCTGATCAAATAACAGTGCCCTATTTGAACACTGAAACTGGAAATCGTCGTTTTAAAAACATCGGTGGATGGTATGTTTTCGCTCGAAGAAAGGGGGTAAAAATGATTAATTTATTTCCTTTCACAGCATGATACAAGGTCATCGATTACCTACTTAAGTTGAATGTCTTCTTCAAGTTCTCTATTTAAACCTGTATAAGGTTATATTACTGTTAAAATGTACAATTAATTACTCTTCAATGGTGTGATGTTGTGGTTCAGGTATTCATAGGGTCTGCTAGAATTATGGTTCATAAGTTGAAGGTTATATGCTCTCTTTGAAATAATATTTAAATTTCAAAATTATTTACTTTGATGGGATAGTATCTTGTGTGGGAGGCTAATGAAATATGGCGTTTATTTAAGCATAATTTCTTATTCGTATATTTATTAAGACCTTCATAGTATAATATACGTTGATCAAACTAGACAATGTCGTAACGAGAACTGGGTTTGGGTTAGGGGCTTGGTTGGGCTATGGTATTTAGCGCCATTTACAACAATATTTCAGTTATATTGTGGCGATTAGTTTTTAGGGTGGAGGAAACGGAAGTACCCAGAGAAAACCACCGACCTGCTGGAAGTCGCTGACAAACTTTATCACATAATGTTGCATCGATCACGTAAATAAGACATATGCTCTCCTACAAACAACTGGCTGTAAAGACGAACCGAGCATCGTTTTTATGCCCTCATACAAACAACTGGAGGTAAAGACGAACCAAACATCGGTTATATGCCCTCATACAAACAACTGGAGGTAAAGACGAACCAAACATCGGTTATATGCCCTCATACAAACAACTAGAGGTAAAGACGAACCGAACATCGTTTTATGCCCTCATACAAACAACTGGAGGTAAAGACGAACCGAACATCGATTTTATGAGCTCTCCTACAAACAACTGGAGGTAAAGAAGACATGAACCCTCCTACAAACAACTGGAGGTAAAGACGAACCGAGCATCGTTTTATGCCCTCCTACAAACAACTGGAGGTAAAGAAGAACCGCGCATCGTTTTTATGCCCTCCTACAAACAACTGGAGGTAAAGATGAACCGAATATCGTTTTATGAGCCCTCATACAAATAACTGGAGGTAAAGACGAACCGAACATCGTTTTTATGCCCTCCTACAAACAACTGAAGGTAAAGACGAACCGAACATCGATTTTATGAGCTCTCCTACAAACAAGTGAAGGCAAAGACGAACCGAGCATCGTTTTTATGCCCTCCTACAAATAACTGGAGGTAAAGACGAACCAAACATCGTTTTTATGAGCCCTCCTACAAACAACTGGAGGTAAAGACGAACCGAACATCGTTTTTATGAGGAAATCATAACGGACATCAGAACACTGAACCCAGAACGTAGACACGCATATGGACCTTCATAAAATAAAATACCGCAAATCAAACACGACAATGTCGTAAAGACATCATACACCACACCTACATATTTTGAACAGCAGATTTGATAGTGCAGCTGCATGTGTTAATAGTTTATTAACACTTCTTTCGTTTTTTTATTGTTATTCCAGTCGGTCTAAATTCCACCGTATAACTATTTGTTGACGACACCATTGCATGCGTGGCTATAAAATCCACTATCGATGCCAAGATCTCGACAATTTGCAATACAAGAAGGGAAATGGTTTTCCATCCAGACAAATGTATTGTCTTGTCTGTCACTCTGTTCATTTAAAAGTACAACCCTCAATTTCACGAGGAACCTCTGATACATACTTCAACTTGTATTTGGATTGATTGAGTTTTTGTGTTTAACGCCACTTTCAACCATACTTCAGCTATATCATGGTGACCAGTTTTAGTGATGGAAGAAGCCGGAGTACCCGGTGAGAACCACCAACCATGGGAAGGCAACTGGTAAACTTTATCACTTGCGGCTGCGAGTCGAGTGCACATTTTTTTGTAATTTACAAAGCCCGGCGCGAACCCAAGCCGTATTGATGATAGACTTGTATGAGTTGTTAGGTACTCCAACTACCTAACTCATTGAGCCACCCGGGCCCTCAAATTGTATTTAGAAGAAGTACAAGTAGTAGAAGATATACAGTCGAACTTCAGTCCCTCGAACTTCAATAGCTCGAACACCGCCGATATCTCGCACTGCATTAAAAGTCCGGTCATTTTTTACTATATATCTATATTAAATAAACTTCGGTTTCTCGAACTTCGATTTCTCGAAATGTCGAACTAATATTTTGGTCCCCTAAACAGTAACAATAAGGAAATTACCAACGAAAACTCGAACTGCAATTTTAATGAGCGTCCGTATCAAAAATTTACCTGAGAACAGCAGGTATGATTTACACAAGCTGTATTGATCAGTGTTGATTGATGACAGGTAGGTGATTAACAGTGCATGTCATGATAGGTGTAAATATCTTAACTGAGTTGTAATCAAAATGTCATCTTAATCTTTAAAGAAAGTTAATCAATTAACAGTCGGCGATCTTTAAAAAGATTAATTAATGCACAAAGGTAAACAAATTAATTTAGTGATGATCTTTTCGGCATATTTAAAAAGTTTGATTAAAATTGAAAACTCGTTAAGTGATAATGTTTCAACAATTTACAAAATTGTACCAAGCTATCGAAAAGCTGTGAAAAGCTCAAATCCGGTCATTGCGTACATCGATTGCGTTCAACTGCCAGGTTAAACATAAACACAAAAACAAAATGTATTTATTACTAAGAAAGGTACAACAATGTACAAATAACGAGTAAACAACAAAATACATGAATCAAGATCTACATACGTTAAAGGTGACAGTTATAAGTCCAAATGAAAGCATGTTAGCGGTTACACAACTACGGAAATTTCATATACATATTATAACATATTGCTGATAGGCTTGTATGAGTTGTTAGGTAATCCAACTAACTAACTCATTGAGTCACCCGGGTCCTCCAATTGTATTTGGAAGAAGTACAAGTACCAGAAGATATATAATCATAAAACTCGAGTACAAGTTTCGTCTAACATTCATGTGTAACGGATATACTCCTCTACTTTAGGTTATTGTGGAGATCTCCTTTAGCTCAGTTGGTAGATCAATGGCCAAAAATACAAGACGTCGTGGGATCGAATCCCGTCGGGGACGTTGCATTTTTCTGTTTTGTCAGAATTGAGGTTGGGGATAGTTAACGGGTACACTCCTTTGGCTTACATTATAGGAACTGTAATCTGTTCAAAACTATCCCTGCTAACTGCACTAGTGGAGATCACATTTAGCCAAGTTGGCAGAGCAGTGGCCTACAATGCCAGAGATCCCGGGATCGAATCCCATCTAGGACATTACATTTTTCGGAAATAAATGATGCTCTACCGTTACACTGGCAACCAAGTCAATAACCCGCGGTTGTCAGAACGGGAAATCAGGTCTGGTTGAATATTTGTAATTAAGATATCGTAATACCAACTAAATAACTCGCGGAATTGGAAATCAGGTCAGAATGTTTGTAATTAAGATATCTTAATTAAGAGAACTTTTGGGGTGGGAGAGTGTAACGGATGCACTCCTTTACCTTACATTATAGGAACCACAACATATTCAAAACATCATCTTCTAATTATGTCAGTGGAGATCTCTATTAGCTTAGTTGGTAGAGCCGTGACGTACTATTCGAGAGGTTCCGGGATCGAATCTTATCGGGGACGTTGCATTTTTAAGAGATACAACATACTCACAGTTACACATGTAGCACTGTACACGTCATATAAAGTGTTTTGATTTGCTGTTTTTAGAGAAGTGTTACTGGAGTCTAACTTTAACCTGAAAGTTGCTAGTATTTATCATTGCAATTTCCTTTATCATATTGATCTGTCACTGAACAATTCTCAATTCATCATTCCCGGTCCGTGTTGCTCATCTTTTGTGTTTTTTTTTGTGCTGTGTTTATTGTTTTCAGTTGTTTGTCTTCGTCTTGTGTCTTGTGTGCCCAGTGTTGCCGGTTTATCTGGATTGTTCATTTTTGATTGTCCCTTAGGTTTCCTGTAACACTTATTTGAAGGACTCAATTGTCTCTGATTTAGAATTGCAAGTTTTTTTTTATTTTGACTCTATTTAATTTTCGTCCAAAACACCAATTTTTGCCATATCTTTCTTTCCTTTCTAATGTCTTAACATTATCTTTTTTTTCGCATAATATATTTTCTTTTTTTTGTTCTTCATTTGTGGCTTCTCCAACTAATGGCAGCTTCATTCTATTTCTACCAGCTACAATTATGTTGTTTTAGTAAACGTTATCCATTCCTCGTAACCAAGATGCTGTAGGATTATTTTTAACCATGACTGACATAATTCTCAAAAAAATTTCAGTTAGCTGATGGCGCTGTCTTCAGTTGACAATCCTTTCCAATAACACGCTCTGTTGTGGGGTTATTGGTACACAACTTAGTTATACCAATTAAATCATCAGTTGGTTCATGATAATTTTATCCATCCAATGCTAGGTGTACTCGATACAACATTATATGATAAAGTTTGCTTATGACCTGCGACAGGTCGGTGGTAATCTCCGGTTAGTGGGATTTTCTCCATCAATAAAACTGACCGCCACGATATAACTGAAAAATTGTTGAAAGTGGCGTTAAACACCATACCCCCAATGCTGTGCATATTGCTAAACATGATTATTTTGAAGTGCTTTATATATTATTAGTATTATTATTATTATTTTGAAATTTAGAGTGTTGTTTGAATTTTTAATGTATTCCATGATACTTGTACTGACAACATTGTAAATAACACATTAAATCTGTTTCCTTTGCAATTTGTTATTGTAACCGCTGTTATTACTCTATTTTTTCAACTGGTTGGGCGTGGCTTAACACGGGTTGACTGATTACAGGAAAGTCCGTGTATTTAGGAGGGTCAGGTTACCTGATCAATTTCATTTACACAGCTATATTCAATCGTGCGTGTATGATCCAATCTGTGTATTTAAATTACACCCTTGTGCGTTCTATTCCTTATGAATTGATTTCGGTGACACTGCTGAATACAGTTCAATAATGTCAATAACGGTAACTGCCCTGTACATACACAAAATAAAATCGAATGCTCTCATGTAAATTTAAAGGTCAACTCCGCCCGACCAGTTAAATACAATTTAAAGTAATAATATTGTCAGTTGTCCGTACTTCTTCGGTAAAGAGGTAGAGAAAGAACGACAACTCTAACTAAACTATATTTCTCCAAGTAAATATTTGAATTGAGTTATTTTTCTTTTTTTAAATAAATCTCTGGAAAACACTCACCTGATAATGATATGGGTATATATTATTTCATCCAACATTCCATTTGATAATTTAGCTTAAGAAGAGTTTCAAAATACCAAAGGAGTAATCAGAATCCGTAAATCGAAGAAGAACAGACAACACAATGGCCAAAAGAAAAAGGACAAACAACGGTCTACAAAACATACGTATAAAACTAAAAATCGAGTAACACGAACCCCACTAATAACCCGGGTGAACTCATGTGCTCCGGAAGGGTAAATAGTTCCTGTTCCACTAGATACAATCTAGTCACAAACCCGGTGAATGAGGAAGGGACCGGGACAT
The DNA here is from genome assembly GCA_002080005.1 of Gigantidas platifrons. Taxonomy (NCBI): domain Eukaryota; kingdom Metazoa; phylum Mollusca; class Bivalvia; order Mytilida; family Modiolidae; genus Gigantidas; species Gigantidas platifrons. Next base: position 137,390 of record MJUT01037630.1, read on the forward strand.
GTAGGTTTTTAATAAAGGTTACGGCCACAAAAAGTTAATTTTCAATCCAAAGATATCAAAATTGGACTCTTTTTTGTTGACCATGATCCCGGTGGTTAACACCAAAATCAGAAAATCAACAGCTATGCATTGGTTCTATGACGATAATATAATGGAGCAATGAAAAGAAAAGTCTTTCTTGAACAATTCCACCGATATCAACTAAAGGAACAACCACCTCTCGCCTTAACTCTCTGAACACAAAATGAAAGACCACGACATATGACGTTGGAAATCCAAGTCCCGGACTGGTACATTCACACATGCTGGGCTGGACTTTTAAAAGATACCTTCAAAATCCGTATATCGAAGAAGAACAGACAGCACAAAGAAACAGCGATCTACAGAACATACACTTAAAACTAAAGATCGAGTGACACGAACCCCAGTAAAAACCGGGAGTGAACTCAGGTGCTCTGTAGGGGAAAGTAATTCCTACTTAGACTAAGCACATAAAAGCTATAGATACTTGTACAAAATCTGACAATTGTAAGTAAGTACGTGGAAAACATCAATGAACAATCACTCCTTCGCAGACAAAACTTGCTCGTAAAACCACATTTTGATATTACATTATAAAGACAGTCAGGGGAACCGCTGCAACTGGTGATTCGTTAAGCCTAAGCATTCTGACCGAGGAAAAATACTTGATATACTAATTTTCAGATTACAAAATGGACCTAGAACATCACTCTAACGCCCTACACACTACATTAATAATGAAAGTCATTATATTAAGTATGCTTCAATGGAAATAAACGCTACAGAATACCGTTGGGGCAATGAAATAAAAAGAGAATCCAGAGAAACTGGAAACATAGGGTACACTAGACGAAGAAAAATAACTCAATATGAGTTGGACACCACTATGCTTTAGCAAACACAAATAACGTACACAAGACACGAGCCCTAATACAAGCAATTAGAGACAAAGACGAACCGAACATCGTTTTCGTCACAACACGGAAATCAGTACTTAATTAATAGAATTAATTTAATGGAGATTAAATTATATGTTAGTAACAAAAAAACATATCTGGTTGCCCTCCCCTCCCCCTTCTCTTCACATTTTATGTTTTTCTAAATATGAGGATACATTATAATTTGAATAAATGGAAAACTATATATTAGTTTATTCGATAGCTCTCACAATTATTCATGAAAAAGTTAAATGTTTAATAAAGGTTCAATAATGAAACAGTGTAGTCTAAGGGAGGTAACTCTAACTATTATTTTCATTTGTTTCATTTTAGATATCAATAAATTATCACATACAAATAGCAAAGAAGCAAACCAGTCCTCAGGATGAGAACCGGTCCAACGTCCCAAGACCAGTAAAACTTTGTTCGGACCAGTCATTTTTTCATTTTTTTGAAAGAATTATGTAAAAATTAACTGCAAGAATTTAATTCGGACCAGTAAATGAAAATGTTCATGTCGAGGCTGACAAAGGACAAGAAACGTAGGTATCAAATGTAGTGCACACGACACGTTTATGTTCATGTCGAGGCTGACAAAGGAAAAGGTGCAATATGTCGTCGTCACGGAATGGAATTCCACTGTTATGCCGATGATACGCAGGTGTATATGATCATCAAACCACTTGATGATTGGAACGATTACTTTGCTAGACTTGAATTGTGTCTTTCTGACATCAGCTCTTGGATGTCAAAAAACTTGTTAAAATTAAATCAAGACAAAACCGAATTGATCATTTTCACTCAAAAACATAATGCTAAGAACGTACCAAATCTGTAGCTTACAGTAGGCAATAACGTCATAAACAGTGTAGCATGTGTTCAAAAATCTAGGAGTGTATTTGGACAAACACCTAACAATGGAAAAACAAGTGTCATCTCTGGTGAAATCATGTCATTACAACATCTGCAACATAGGTCGTATTCGCCGTTTTATAACAACTGATGCCTGTAAAACACTAGTGAATTCCTTGGTTACTACCCGACTTGACTATTGTAACTGTTTACTTTATGGAGTCAACAAATCCGTACTCAGTAGAATCCAAAAAGTGCAAAATACTGCCGCACGACTTGTCACAAGAACTGGTAAAAGAGAACATATAACACCTATCCTTGCTGAGCTACACTGGCTCCCTGTTGAATTTCGAATTGAATTCAAAGTTCTAACTTTTACATACAGTGCACTGAAGGGTACAGCTTCAGGATATATTAAAGAACTAGTAACTCTATACCAACCAGGTCGCTCACTCAGATCTGAGTCGTCATTGAGACTTGTTGTTCCTAGTGTCCGAACTAAAACCTACGGACAAAGAACTTTCAGTTGGGCAGCGGCACATCTTTGGAACAATCTACCAGTCGACATTAGACAATGCAAATCAATAGAATGTTTCAAAAAACAATTAAAAACTCACTTTTATCGTAAAGCTTTCCCTGTTTAAATTCATTACTGGTCATATTGGATTCCAAACGGTGTATATTTATGACATTGTCTCAGTTTTTGTTACCTTTCTACTTTTATAATTAATTTTACGATTCTGTATATATCTGGATTTTTTTTT
>MJUT01037630.1:154184-168820 GCA_002080005.1 Gigantidas platifrons
ATTATTTTGAGTGTTTTTGTTGTCATTTTTGTACTCGGATTGCCGAGATAGGAGTTGGATTGTTTTTTGTACTTACAGTTTTATATTGTTTTAAAATGTTTATCATTTTCCGATATAGTACAAACACAAAATGTAGAAGGTAAATCTACTCAGTTGTCGTTAAAAGTTGCCGCGGGCAAATCTATTGACACTGTCAAGGACAAAATAGGCGAAATGATCTTGAATCTAGAACTCCTATATATCTAAGCGGTGACTTTAACTGTACTATTAACCTCAAATTAGACCGAACAGGTGACAACGAACCACATCCACAAACATGTGAAGAGTTCAAACATATCGTTAAACGGTTTAAACATATCGATACGTTTAGAAATATCAATGCTTATCAACAAACGTATGCATGGAAGAGAAATGATGGCATTACTGCTCGGTTAGATATACTATACATGTCAAAACATTATTGTCAATTCGTGCGACATTCTGAAATTAAAGATTGTAATTTTTTCTGACCATGTTTATATACGTTTATATTTCAAAGAAAAAACTGTAAACGGAGAAGCGCTTATTGGTATTTAAACGCATCATTTCTTGAAGATAAAAATGATATAGATACAATTACTGATATCTGGACTACTTGGAAAACTAAAAAGCAAAAATTTCAACACATTCAAAAATGGTGGGACTGTGGAAAATATAGAATTAAAGAGATATCAAAAGAATTTTCCCTAAAAAAAGAACTGTCTTTTCCAATCTCAATTTGAAATCCGCTTTCTTAAATATTATGATTCACTTTGATAATAATATACGAAAACGATTATTAGATAAACAACACGAGCTAGCTGAGTTAAAACGTGTTAAAGTACATGGAACATGGGTCAAATATGTAAATGATTCTGATAAACCAACCAAATATTTGTTTGATCTTGAAAGAAAAAGAGGAAAACAAAAACAACTTTCATATCTAACTCTACCAGATGGCAGTATTACTGATTCAGAAGAAGAAATTAATGATATTACAAAAGCTTTTTACACTGATTTATACAGCTCGGGCCCTGTTGATGACGAATGTTAAAACAAAATATTGGAAAACCTACCCACTTTGAATGACGATCAACAAGATTTACTAGACAACGCCCTAAGTTATGAAGAATTATCAACAGCAGTTTCTAAATCAAATAACAACAAATCTCCTGGCATAGACGGCCTGCCCAGTGAGCTTTATAAAACTTTCTGGACTTTGATCGGTAAAGATCTTCATGAAGTTTTTCTGTCTTCTATAGAACATAACAATTTACCACTTTATTGTCGTAGAGCTGTATTAACTATGATACCCCAAAAAGCTGATACTAGTCTTTTAAAAAACTGGAGACCAGTATCAATTTTTTGTTGTGATTATAAAATATTGACTAGAGCTCTTTCCTTATGACTTCGAACCGTGCTACCATATATTTTATATATTGACCAGAGCTATTGTGTCCCTGGGCGTCACATTAGTGACGATGTACGATTTATTTCAGATACTACTTATTATGCTAATCAGGAAAATATTCCCCTTGCTATTGTCTCTCTCGATCAAGAAAATGCATTTGATCGAATTGATCATGACTATCTATTTAAGGTGGTACCTAACACTACAGGGAGATAACTCTTTAAAATCAGTTGAACGTTTTGATCATATGATGCTTGTATGCAGATTTCAAGCATCTCGGTGATCAAAACCACAGAGAGAAAAGCTGCTATGTGTCTATTGAATTTATAGCTCTGAGTCTCTTGGTTGAAATTTGTTTAAATTTTGATATTTATTACAGTGGATATATTCAAACACACTGCCAAAAAAAATAAGAAAATTAAACGAGCAGATAAAATTTTACCTGAAGTGTATGGTACCACCTTAAAGCCCTTGAAAGTTTTGGTTTTGGTGTATACAGATTTTGTATACTAATCTCCATAACCTGCTTAAAATCAATAATTCATTGACATCACCATTTTAGAAGAGGTAATCGACAAGGATGTTCTTTGTCTGCTCAACTATATGATATTTGCCTTGAACCACTCTTACACAGATTAAATTAAGATTTAGTGAAGGTTTGAAAGGGCTTAGTCTTCCTTTTTCCAATAGACAGAAAGCAAGTTTATCTGCATATGCAGACGATATTGATACATTAATTACTACAGATTCTGAGTTTGAACGACTTTATTTTTGGCAAAACATCATATTCCAAAGTAAATTTAACTAAAACCCAAGGACACTGGATCGGAAGTTGGAAGGGCAGAACATATAGTCCGCTTGGTCTAAAGTGAAACAATACAGGATTAAAAGTACTAGGAACATATGACAAAGAATTCTTTAAACACAATTATTAAACTTGAAAAATGGAAACCCTTTTCCCGTAGATTATCCATTAGGGGTATAACCCTTGTTATAAATTTACTCTCTGCCTCCAAATTATGGCGTAGATTAAACTCTGTGTCTATTCCAGACGAAGTTATCTATCCCATTCAAAACAAATTTGTAGAGTTTCATTGATAAGGAAAACACTGGATTTAAAAAGAAATGTATCTACCTGTTAATATGGGAGGTCAAGGATGGATTCATATCATTTCTAGAATTCGTGACTTTCGAATTCAATTTCTATATAGATTTTTAAATATAATGAATGACAAGGAATGTCATCCTTGTTTTTATTTTTCTAAATATTTCTTGTCCAAAGTGTCAAACTTGAATTATGATGTTCAATTGTTTCTCCTCTATGATGACTTCCAATATCGTAGCATTTCTACTTTTTACCAAGAATTGATAAAGACTTGGAAATGTTTCGAATCATCTCTAATAGAATACGATGAAACTTCTATTGCAGATATATTAGAAGAACCTTTGTTCTTCAATCCGGTTCTTATCAACCCTAAAACAGAAGAGCCTTATTATTTTGAACATTTTGTTTTAGCCGGAATAACTGAAGTGAAAGATCTTATGGATCTGACAAATAATCGAAAATATAGCTCCTCTGAATTTGTTGATAAGATAAATATCAGATCTGAGCGTTGTCTACAACAGCATCTAGATTTACAGTGGTCATCATTACCTCTAGAGTGGACTAATATTCTTTACCGTTTTTCCAACGGCGATATCAATATTGGTACAAAACATCAATATATACTTAGATTAGATTTAGAAAACTCCTCTGATTTGAGTCGTGGTGTAATACTTAATAGGTCTCCTAACAAATTACTGTATTTCTTATCAGTTATTCTGAATTTTAATAATTCACGAATTAAAAAATCCTTGTCCCCGTGGAATTCAATCTTAAATACTGATATTCTACCAAACGAAATATACGGTCATGTATATGAGAAACACCACAGTATGCATGAAGGGGATATCAATTGGGGAATACTACATGGAGCAATCTCCACTGCTAAATTTTGCTTCCGATCTGGATATGAACGATCTGATCTGTATCCCTATTGTGGGAAACAGGAGGATCTAACACATTTGTTTTTGTCTTGCAAGAAAATAGAACCTCTTGTTCATCATGTCCAGAGTATTTTAAAATATATCATTCCAGACACAGCATCCTACTGACTTTCGTTTTTGGTCAAACTGCTGTTGTGCATGCTGAACGAACGCAAACACGGGTCAGTGGTCAATCCCCTCCAGTTGGCCAACCGTCATCCAAGGCCAGCTGTCCAGCAAGAGGATTGACACCAGCTAATTAAACGTCACACCGGATTAGCTGTCCAATCCAGATGAACCAACAGAAGACTCCAGTAGGCCAATCGTCATCACAGGCCTGCTGTCCAGTGCATACGACAGTAACAGCATATCCAGTTGATTCAACGCCACTTAGAGTCAACTGTCCAGTGACCAAGCAACCCTTGATGATGGAAGATGGAACAGCCGTGATGGGCAAATGTACCAACTTGCAACGATGGATAAAGGCCCAGATTCTGAAGACGACTCTTCCTGTGGGTATGTACTCAGATCAAGATGGCAATCTACGTCACCTCCCAGCAAATGAGATCTGGCGGAGGAGAGACAGATCCACTGGTGGAATTCCGGAACAGAGTACACGCTCGCTTAAAGATAGACTTCGCGTAATTATATGTTTGTAAATAATATTGATGTTTTTATTGATTTTTGGTGTTTTAATGATATTCCTTGTTCAATTGTAGGTGACAAGCTTGTTGCAAATGTTTAAAAACAACTGATTTTTTCATGTATATTTTTTTTTTGAAATTTTATGTTATATTGTAAATCACGATTAGTTAATGTAAAGCTATGACTGACTTTGATCATTTGGACAAATTCAATTTTATAATTTTTGTTTAAGTTTAAAGTTTGGTAAGTTATAAAGTTTCAAAAGGACTTTGATCATTTGGACAAATAAGGGTAATAACAAAATTACCGAACATCGAACAATCTTATAAAGGGAAAGTCAAAACTCATAAATCAACAAAAAGACAAAATCAGTCAACAACCGGGAAACTGGGAAAACCGCAATGACCCTGACTTGGTACAGGCATTTCTAAAGAAATGGTGGATTGAATCAGATTTTACGGCACCAAACCTCTTGCTTTCATTACGGTTCAAAGGTTCCGGTTGTCACTATAAGATAAAATAAGATAAGAACACTTTATTTGAATTCGGTTTTTGTATAACAATAAACACAAGCTCTCAAGAGCTTTTTACCGAATATAAAGAAAACTATAACAGCATTTATAACAATACTGGAACAAAATAGGTAAAATAGTAGTCAACACAGTACTAATTTCAGTTAGGAGGATATCTAATATATCTCGTGAACCATCTCCATCAATAACTACGATTCCTTTGAAGTATTTTAATTGTGACAGGAAATATGTCAAAAATACTTTTACGTCACACATTCACAAAACATATTTTTGACATTGTAGACCACGTATATCAAATCCTTATCTTTATACATTTTCACTCTATGAAAATGCATCTTTCACCATTGTATCTACACAGACAGAATAAATTTCAACACGATCTTGATATCGGATTATAAACTTTTTAAGAGATCGAATAAGGCGAATCTTTTTATAGCCCCGGTCCAGTATCCTGTTTCTCAGATAAAGATGACGTTTCAAGAAATCAGAATAATTGCTACTGGTCCTTGCATAACGAATCAATTGCGAGATGTAAGCACCATATGCAGAAGAAGCTGGTATATTGCTGCACATATTAGGAAAATTTATGATTTTAAAATTGAAGTTGTCTCGTTTATCATAAATTTTAGTACTGAGTTGACTACTGTCATCAAATTCGAGGTATAAGTCCAAAAATGATGCGGACGAAGCTGTATATGTGGTCTCTTTAATTACCAGCTCTGGAGGATATATCAATGGAAGAAATTCTGCAAATGTAGAATTATTGATAGATAAAACGTCATCAATATACCTGTATGTGAAATTAAAGGCCATAGCTTCATGAATCTTCTTATCTTTTACAAGTTTTTGAAGAAACCCCGACTCATATGAGTATAAAAAACAGTGTCCCTCCAAAGGAGACACATATGTTATCGATGAGGAACTCCAGCATACTGATCACTTGTTCCTAGGAGTAGCATGTTTTACCTTTTTGAATTTTGTTTGAAAAATATGTGGAATTGTAGCCTAACACAACACATTTTGAGCCATCGTTTCTATGACTAAAAACTTTGTGGATTGGTTATTTTAAGCGGGTTTTTAATTTGTCATGCGGTAGGGTGGTATATAGAGTTGAAAAATCAAAATTTTTGATGGAGGATACTTGAGAAAAAGATCTTGATTTAAGGTTATCCAAAAGATCTTTCGAGTTTTTCAAAATCCACATGTGATTTATGCCACTACGCGAGTAAACAGTTTCACAATATTTCTGTTGTCCCTTTTAAACTGCAGACAAAATCTTTGTCAGTTGAATAGACAATTCTTTCGTCGAACAAGTTGATGATGCCGCTATGTACCTTTCTTTGTATGGTGTCTTATGGAGTTTATGTATCCAATACAAATAGGATAAATCCTCAGACTCTTTACCAGAGGGAATGTTTAAAGAGGTCATGAATGATCTGTGGTTAGCTAGGATTTCATCTTTGTCGAACGAAGTTGGTTTGCATGTGGTATTACCAGAGGTGTTGTTATTTATGCCTAATTCCTTGATTAGGCATTCGTAGTAATATGATTTACATACAAACACAATGTTGTTGGAAGCTTTGTCCGCAGGAACGATAACATATTTGTCATAAAGACAGGAAAGACACTTAACAGCTTCTTGGTCTTTAAATACAGACTTAGGTCGACTATTAACACAATTTTTGAGTTTATGAATCCGACTTTGTACTAGAGACCTAATTGTTCTAACCCAGTCTGACAAGGACTCTAGCTCAGGATCTTGGTTTACTTCTCTCTTTATCCACCCTCTGGCATAATCTTCAACAGCATCCATAATTATCTTGAAATTATGTTTCCAATTGATGTGTTGAGGTTCTCTGAATTTAGGACCATGAGAAATCACCTTTCGGAGACTCTCATGTTGAATGATATTCATATCACCAGTGATTACATGTGAAAATGGGTTATATTGAAAAGGAGAGTGGGAGCAGTCACAAATCAGAGGGTTATTGAGGTACTCTTCTATGTTAATATCTTGCAATGTTTCTTTGTAGTTGAAAATTTTACGGCCAATGCTGTTAATGTAGCTATAGGAGACAATAGGAACATATTGATTTTTGAAATATGGTGGAATTTCTTTTACGACCTCTTTTCTATTAAGAATGTTGCAGATGTTAATAGCATCGATTCCTTTGTTAGCAAACGGAATATGGAGGAATGTTCTGTTGTTATCATGAAGAGGTTCAGATCGAACTGGTTTGAAAAGACGAAAAGATGCCACGTCACATATAATACTAGACAATCTGTGCTTAGGAGGAAACGGATCTACGCCTCCTTTGTCAAGTCCAAAATCCCTAAGATCTTTGAGGTAGTTTACAGGTAGTGAAAATAAGATAGTACGAATGTGATGAATTCCAAGAGGTTTCTGTATATTAGAAAGTAGACCATTCAATGTATCGTGTAACGGTCTTGGTTTAGAGGACTGTTTAACATTCGGATGTTGTACATTTCATATTTTTGTACAGGATTATGCCATTTCTAGTCAATAAATACTTTAAAATTATCTGATTATGAACATTATGATTACGGTTGTCAAGGACTTGTGGCATGAACTTTGGGTGCCTCCACCAATAAAACTGACCTTCATGATATAACTGAAATATTGTTGAAAGTGACGTTAAACACCAAAACCTTGACGCTAACCCATATAAACAGTGAAGGATAAAGACCCTGCCACCAAGAAAACCAAAAAAAAATAAAAAAAAAAAAAAAAAAAAAAACAGTCTCCCCTCCACAAAAAAAAACCACCTAAAAATGGCTGTATTGTTTTGAAATATATTGATGGGCCAACCTTAGCAGTATTTCAGTTATATCGTTCCATGCATAAATATTATAGAAATAAAGAATATCTGTAAATAAAACAATATGATTATATGCAAAATTTAAATATAAAATAGAAAGATAAAAACACATGTTTTCTATTTATATTGTGGTACAGAAATTAATTTCTTTTAAAAAATGTCAAAATTGATTTGGAAATAAATCAGATAGTGTTAACATTGTAGATTGCAAACAAGGGCCTTCGTGGTCGTGTTCATATGGTAGTTGGATTTTAAACTACCTGTGTAATATGTTCCTATCAACACTAAAGTTCCGAGTTCGAGCCCCGGACATGACGAGGTGTACTCGATACGACATTATGTGATAAAGTTTGTCAATGATATGTTTTCTCCTGGTACTTCCTCCTCCAATAAAACTGACCTCCATGATAAATCTGTAATATTGTTGAAAATGGCGTTAAACACCATAAACCTAGCCCAAACCTAGATTAAAACGACAGCCCCCACATTGTAGAAAGACATGCAATATATATTACGAACCTGTCTCTGTGATGACGCATATAAACACATTAACATAAACACTCCTACAGGTATGATGTTAAGGATGAGTGCCAGCCATGGAGGTATCGACTCAAACCCAAGAATAATGGCGCCAAATATCAGCATGAAAATACTTCCGGGAGTCAGGATCGTTGTTATAAACAGGAATACTTGATAAACAATGAATAAGAAAGAAATATTCTCGTTGTTCTTGGTTACTGTCTTCCAATCAACGATCAGATCTAGAATGTTAGCCATGGTAGACGGCGTCCATCGACGACGTTGGTTATAAAATTCATTGAATCCCTCCGGTGCAAATGTGTAGGCATCTGATTCTGCGCAGTATTCTACTTTCCAACCTTGCTTCAGTAGAAGGGTACACAACCATCTGTCTTCGCCTTAAAGTTAGCATAAATAAAATACGCAACATTTAACTTGTAATTTTAATGTAGGTCATAATTTCTTAGTTCTCAGGAATACATTGTATTTGATTATGTGCTGTTCATATTTTATACGATATATAATATTATATGATAAAAAGTGTATGCTTTTGGTACTCGTTTTTATCTGATATTTAGCCGATTTTGACTATCCTGTTTGGCCATTATGGTTTACTAACTTTCAAACACTTAAATTATACTAGTTAACAAAAAAAACGATACAAAGATTTTTTTAAAATATATTTTTAGGCTAAAACCAAACGTCATTATTATCATTTACGTTAATGTTTGGGTTACACGGTTTTATCCTCATAAAACGAATTATAACATCCTGTTCCAATACGGAAAAATTGCAAAAAGTTAAATGCCGGTCCCATGATCGAGTTTGCTATGATTGAATTAGGCATTTTAAATCACCCGCGGTCATTAATTGTGCTGTCAACAAAAGTAATCAACTTGAAATTCTGAAAATTTGAATTTTTACAAGAACGTCGATACTCCCGATCCGTCAAAATGACCGTGAGCGAGCGGTGGTTGAGGCTTGAATGACTCACCAGGCCGTGGCAGACCACTTTAATTTGTCTAGAATAACCATTTCAAGGCTAATGAGTCGTATTCAACAAACAGGTAGTAGGACGAATGACAGACCCCGTAACGACAGGCCGCGTGTGACCTCACAACGTCAAGACAGACATTTACGCCTTATTCACCTCTAGAACCGTATGATAACCGCTGAGGACACCTTGTCTACCAAACGTCAGAATGTCGGGTCAGACTTTCCGCAGAAGACTAAGTGAATCTGGATTCCGAGCTAGGCGTCCGGTGGCAACACATCATTTTTCATGACTCCTGAATTTTACTTCGTTTTAGCGATAAACGTTATCATGTGTACCGCAGTCGTGGGGAATGTTTTACGGACCGGTGTGTGTACGAGCCCGACCGTTCTGGAGGAGAAAGTATTATGGTCGGGACTGGTATTTGTCATGATGGTCGCACTCAGCTCAAAAATGTTCACGAAATATTGAATGCCGTAAAATACGAGGAAAATATTCATGATCAAAATTCTGATCACGTCTTTCAACATGACAATACAAGGTGTCACGTGGCTTGTGTTTTCAAGACTTTCTGAACCAGAATCACATCGCCGGGATTATCACCGGATGTGTCACCAATTGAACATTTATGGGATGAACTCTCCACCGTCAAAATACTCCGCAAACACTACAGGAGCTGTGTGACGCACTTATGTACGAGTGGAACAACATCCCACAAGCCTTTATCCAACGATTTATTGGTTCTATGCGTCGGAGATGCGAAGTTGTCGTTGCTGTAAGAGGTGGTCAGAAAAGTTACTGCACTCCGCAAGCATCCATACTGCATGATAACTTCTATCTGTCCATGATTTGTTCTGATAATGATGTTGAGAAATTTTGAGGATATTGCCGTATTTGCTATGCCCAGATGAATAAAAATTAAACGATTTTTATCGATTAATTTTCTCTATGTAAAAACTCATTTTAGCGTAAACGTCATATTTCGTGACAAAAATAACATGCTTTATAAGTTTTCAATTGATTTAAAGAACAATACTATGATTCCATGTTAATATAAAACATGCTCTCAATTCGGTTGTTTCAAATCATGTCAATTCCGACCACGTTCCGTCTTTTTCGTGTCTTGACGTCTGAACAAATTGGCAGGCGACTTCCGGTGTTTACGCTATTACTGTGACAACGTCAGCATATCATAGTCGTAGATGCGGTAGATTATAAGTAATTGTAATATGGAGACGCCAAGGAAACCGCTGAATAAATACTGGTGTTCGGTACCCCACTATCTGTCTTAAAGGTGAAAGGTAAAATTCATTTAGGACAGATACCAACTAAATCTAGTGTAGTTTAAAAATATACAAATATAAAATTATATAAAACAATGTATCAAGGTTAAAATGCACTTTAAGTTGATATCCTTCCAAGGATAACCCATTAAAGCGTTTCCGCTTATTTCCAATGGGGTCCTTTAGTGTATATCACTTGTTTAATAAAATAAAAAATAAAAAAAATAAAAAAAATGAGTTAAGAGGTCTCATGGCACAATTTTAGTTGATAATATTTTAAAAGATATGGCTGTAATTAATTTTTAAGATGTTGTTTTATTTCTGTTTTGAAAGCGTTATGGTCTTTTATTGATTTTATGTTATTTGGAAGCGAGTTCCAATCTTTAATAGCATTAAAGAAAAAAGTTGAAGAGTCCACACCTTTGATTTTTGGAACAACGAAGTTGAATTGGCTTGATCTAGTGTTATATTCATGATTTTCACTAACTTTTATAAAATTATCTTTTAAATACGTTGGACATTTGTTGTTATAGATTTTATGTGCATGTCCTAATCTTAATTGCTTTACCCTATTCTCAATATTAAGAAATCCAACACTTGATAGTTCTGGTTGGCGAACACTAGATCTTGGACCTAATTCTTTTATAAATCTAACGGTTTTGTTCTGGGCAATCTGAAGTTTGTTTTTTAAGGTCTGTGAAACACCAGCATACCACGAGGAACATGAATAGTCAAAGTGACATTGGATTAGAGCCGTTGTAAGAGTTTTGCGAGTTTCAGTTGACAAGCACCTCGCTTTACGGTACATACATTTAAGTCTAGAATTAACCTTTTTTATTATTGAGTTAACTGTAATTTCTCCTGATAAATTTTGGTCTATGTCTATGCCTAAATATTTAAGTTTCGGTTGCGATTGAATGATATGATTGTTACACTGGATTTGAAAATTTGTTACTTTCTTCAATTTACGTTTCGGTCCAAAAATAATACATTCTGTTTTGCCTAAGTGTAAAGACAACTTATTGTCAACGAGCCATATATAAGAAATATATACATAAAGGCAGATCGTTTTCCTTTCATGATGCTGACAGCCGCAAATAAAGAAAGAAAACAAATTTAATTTTAAAGAATTATTTGTCTCTGCGTTGAAGTCTTTGATACAAATAAAATAATTTAATTGATATCTGTCTTTTACAGAAAATGTTAAGATATTTTTAACTTGAGAATCGAACGTTAAAACGGCACATATCGATTGGAGTTTTTGTTGTGTACATTGACACCGGAAGCTCAGGGCCAGCAGTTCCATCGAAATCACGTGATCTGGCAGACGAAAATATTTTTTTTTGGACGGAATGGAAATGATTCGAAACAACCGAATTGATTGATGAGCTTGGGAAAAACGTTAACGTTTAACTTAACAGTCACACTAGACACATTACTATTTCATAGATAGAAGCTGAAAGAATCAAACAATAATTTATGAATTTGGACGTAAAGAAGATCATCCATGTTTTATTTTATTATATACAACGGGGTGGTATGAACATAGGGAAATATCGCATGTTTTCTCAAGCTATTTTTTTGCTTAGATTCCTTAAGGTTAATTTGGAGAGAATCACATCATTTTAAACGTATTTGACACCCCCACGTTGCAGATATGACATTAACATACCTTGATCATACTGTACGTGGTGCTTAGCTTCCGATGCCACTTTTGTGTACGTCTCTAGTACGTTGTTTTTTAATAATGCTGATCCACGGAATAAACTAAAACATCCAGGACTGCACAGGACACAACCAAGCACATGTTCCGTGGCCTTTTGTAGCCAGTGACTAATAGCATACTCAAATTTCTGACACCATACCATGGGACCTGAAAAGCAAAAAAGAGATAAATTAGAGTTTTGATTACATCAGATACAGTGAAAGCTGTCTCAACCGGGGAAAATGGGCCGGGAGTAGAGGGGTGGGGGATTTGGAAGGGTGGAGAGGGTTACGATGTACAGAAGACTGAGGTGTAAGTATGCTTCTGTGAAGTTTACTTGACAGTTTGTAGATAACAATACAAATATCTAAATTACCAGATCCAATTGGATGAATCCGTCCACACGCTGCCCCAACCATTGGTGATTTCTTCATTCGTCTCATTAAGCTCAATATAGCTTCCGGTTCAAAATCGACATCCCCATCAAGAGCCAATATGTACGTGTTTTTAGCTGTTTGTTCTTGTGATTTATTCGCCGCAGCCGATAATTTCCATTCCAGAGCGTAGTACATGTACATGACCTGTATAGTGGTAAAAGAAAAATTAAAAAAAAGTAACATATTGCCGGCTTAGGTGTTGAACGCCATTTTTAACAATATTTCAGATATATCGTGGCGGTCATATTTATTGGTGACGGAAACCAGAGAAATCCACCGACAAGTCGCAAGTCACTGATAAACTTCATCACATAATGTAGTATCGAGTACACCTCGCCTGAGCGGAATTCGAACTCACAACGTTAATGGTGATAGGGACTGATTGGTTAGGTAGTTGTACCAACCTGTCGGAAAAGTTCCATAATCCAATAGAAACAGAGGGAAAATCGAGACCCTCAGCGCACATATACATGACATCTAACTTCCCATGTTTGATACAGGCACTTCAATAAAATGTGGTGGGACTAAACTCCCCTTTTAGTGAAATAATGTTGTCATGTAAGTGCTTCCATATGTGAGTAAAATACCAACCCTCTCACGTTACCCCCCGAATTGCATTGTTATAATGAATCAGTTGTTTGTGATAGTTTGTCAGTTTAAATAAACGTTAGATAATAAAGAGGGGGAAATCAAAAATGGATTATCTGGCAACATATGGTACACAAGACGAAGCCAAACAAAACAAAGACACAGCACACTATGTGTTGGATACCACTATATACACAAAGAAGCACATATAACGCAAATCAAACACGAACCCTCCTACAAACTACTGGAAGTCAAGACGAACCGAACATCGTTTTTACGTAGCAATCTTAACGGTCATCATAACACGGAACTCAGAGCGTAAATATACGTAGTAGGACATGTTGAAAGTTATATAAATCATATTGCTGCAACAAGGGGGTTTTCTCCATCGTTTACAATGATGCTGTTAATCACAAGCTGGTCGTTGCCTCATAAAAGATCTATCAACGGGTAACAAGAAAGTAACACGAAGGGTGTCACTAGTGGAGCAGGAACTACTTACCCTTCCGGAATACCAGAGTTCACCAGTGGGTTTTAATTGGACACGTGTTGCTCAATATATCCTTTGTATGTAGTGTAGTGTAGATCATTGTCTTTGTTTTATTTTTATCATTGTGATGTCTGTCCTTCGATTTACGGCTGCTGATTACCCTTTGAGTATCTTCAATCTGTTCTTGTTTATTTTGCTAGACATACCCGACTGTCTGTATCTCATACCTGACTCCAACGTTTCTTATGTCGAATGTTGTCCTTGTTCTTCAAATGTGCTATCAAAACATTTCCTCCTGGAAGTTTCCATTTAACTCTAGTCTCGTAGGGTGTCCGGTATTGTTTCCAACGTGCCAATTCAATCGGCTTGCCATATACAGAACTAGAAAATATATAATATTATGGTAACACTTATCTTACACAAATGATCAGGGATATGTTCCACTTGTCGTTAACACTTCCCGGTCCTTTCCTAATTTATGACTTATCACCGGGTTTGTAACTAGATTAACACGACGGGTGTCACTAGTGGAGCAGGAACTGCTTACCCTTCCGGAGAACCTGAGTCATCCCGGTTTTAGTGGGGTTCGTGTTACTTGATCTTTAGTTTTATAAGTATGTTTTGTAGATCGTTGTTTGTCCTTTTGTACTTTTATGTTGTCTGTTCTTCTTCGATATACGGATATACGGATTCTGATTGCCCTTTTGATATCTTCAAACCTCTCTTACAATCAAGGGCACACAAGGGGCATACAATTTGATGCCATGATTAAAG
Source organism: Gigantidas platifrons (assembly GCA_002080005.1). Classification (NCBI taxonomy): domain Eukaryota; kingdom Metazoa; phylum Mollusca; class Bivalvia; order Mytilida; family Modiolidae; genus Gigantidas; species Gigantidas platifrons. The sequence continues at coordinate 168,447 of MJUT01037630.1, forward strand.
AATGACACTCCTTTTTAAATGATAACCGTTCCTAAATCAAGAGGATGTGCATCATTTCCTATAACCAATTATTGTCATCACCATATTGAGTGAGTAATCATTGTTTAACGCGAAATAAGCAATTTATCAGCTATATCATGGCGGTGAAAAAGGTTTCATATTCAATGAGATGATGATGAGGACCGCTTTCTACTAAATCAACAACCTTAATTTTAGCTTTATAGTGCTAGGTCATTGAAACAACAGTCCGCTGGAAGACATGTTGACCCACTCGGACACCATTATCCAGATTCTAAGTCAACCAGTTTTTGTTCTTTCTCCTTTATATGGTGTACTTAGCAGAGAAGCAACAAATAACAAATTCATAGTATTTG
>MJUT01037630.1:169570-182085 GCA_002080005.1 Gigantidas platifrons
TTACATTGGTGTCAAACACCTGGCACTTCCATTTTCAATGGAAAAATTACATTTATGACATTGTGATAACTTAACTAATATTATAAGAAAATGTTTTGTAACTAGATGCAAGACACAATTTTACACCATAAGGAATTGGTGAGTTTTTGATGCTTATCTTTCATGTTACAATGTAGCATTTAAAAATGTATCATTTTAGAACAACAGTGTATCAAAATATATCACATACAAGTAGAGAATGAATATTGAGATTTATGTAGAATTTATTCAAGATTACATAGGTTTTCATTTCGTGCAAATCGGAGCTTTTTTGACGGATCTATGCGCATTTAACAACACAGTCACTCGTTACGGTTTTTGTATTTTTTGCCATAAAGCAGCAGAGTAATGGTGCTTTTTTTTCAAACACAGAATTATTTAGTTGGTTTCATGCTTCATCAGACATATTTATCAATAGTACAACTGATCTGAAACAAAATATTCTGAAATATGATTACTGTGAGGTAATTTTATCCGCATTTTACATAGTGTAGTAAAGATGGACAAAAACTGTAGCGTCCGTAACAGCTGAGATATTACTCTTATTAGATTAATAAGCAGTTGAAGTAATACTCATTTTTAAGGTAGGTCCCAGTGCAATATAAAACCAAATAGATTTCCTTCAAGTCTTGTTATTGTAGTCTCTTTTGGCAGTAAACCATTTGTAGCGTCCATAACATTTCTGTAGCGTCCGTAACGCATGTTAATTTTACATGTTTTGCCAACAGATATTGAAAATAAATGCACAAAACATTGCAAAAAATTGTCTCTAAGCAGAGTTCAGGTGATAACAAAATGCTGTGAAAAAAAATTGTATTTGTATTTAGTACAAATACATGCCAAATATTGACCGATCATTAGAAAATTTATTTATACCTTTACCCTCAGATAAACATTAAAATATGATTAAGTTAGTAAAAAATAAAAAAAATAAGATTAAACCCTAAAGAAAATGAATATAACAAAAATTCACGTAGAAACAAACATACTTTATTAATGTTACGGACGCTACAAAGATTTTGATCTTTGTGGCGTCCGTAACATTTAGAATTGTGCCTAAAGGTGATATAAAAATAAGTTTTTGATGAATTTGAAAAGTAATCAAGACTATTTTCATGTATCTAACTCTAAATATTTATTATTTCTTGCAAAATATAAGTATAATGATCAACATACAGCTATACTCAAGCTATTTAAAACTGTATCACTATAAAAAGCAGCTACATCTGAAGAAAATTGATTTGATTTGATTTTTGGTGTATTAACGCCACTTTCAACAATATTTCAGCTATATCATGGCGACCAGTTTTAGAAAATAAAAAACAGCTTAGAATTCAACAAAAAGTTCTGTGAAGCCAGATTTCCTATGAATGTTATGGACACTATAAATTAATTACATGTACTCTGCAATAATATTGCCAGCCCCTGTGCTCTCGGGTGCGTAGCATTTTTCCGACAGCCCATAACTCCGACAGCCATTACTCCGACAGCCCATTATTCCCACAGCCCATTACTCCGACGGCCCATTTTTCCGACAATATTAAATAGAACTCAATCCACAAATCCATGGCTTAACTTCGAAATTTTTTTTACTGAAAAATGGCTTGAGGAATCAAAACCAAGCGTGATTTGATTGATTGATTTTTGGTGTTTAACGCCATTTTCAACAATATTTCAGCTATATGATGGCGATATCTTCCAGTACATGAATGTCCTTTACTGCATTGGTGGTAAACAGATATTCAAAATGGTCACTCGGCAGCAGTGGAGGTAAAGGTTTACATTTATGGTAAATAGTAATTGGCTATTAAAAACCTCTGAACTGAAATTGGCTACTTTGTTTGTTGCATGATCGAGAACTCAAATGTGATTTTTAGGCTAAATAGATTTTATTTTCAGACACGAATTTGCTCCCTTCTCACATTTTTACCTTCGAAGTATAATTTATTTTCCATTTCCGCTTAAGTTATTTCAAAATTTCAAAATAATATTAAAATTTCATGCAATTTAGGCACGGACCATTTGATATTTTTTGGATGGGAGAAGGCTAGGGGCGGGGGCTGGAATTTTCGTCCGGACATTTTTTTCCGGTAAAAATCAGGGCAAGATATTAGCCCCACCCCCTCCCTCCAATAATTTTTGTGTCGTCTCGCGTAACGGTGACGGTGTAAACTTTTCATGATTAAATCCAAAATGTAGAAGTGTTAGCGTTGATTGTCTCTACTTTGTCCCATTCTTGAGTTTTCACTATTGTTGCCTATGACACGTAGAAATCCAAAAGTTCCGTAAATATTAAAATGTTTCATTACATACCTTCCACTATCTTCGATAACTCCATAGAATGTCTTTACGTATTCATTCACTTCTGGGTATTTGTCGTCCTTATTTTTCTTCTCAATAGCATCATCGAAAAAAATATGAGCTAAATAAAAATGACAATATTAAAACGTTTTACATATAAAATACTAAATATAAATAGGTCCGTTCATGTTTATCAATTTGAATTGGATTTTGGTGTTTAACGCCACTTTCAGCAATATTTCAGCTATATCATGGCGACCAGTTTTAGTGGTGGAGGAAGCCGGAGTACCTGGAGAGGATCACCGACCATGGGCAAGTAACTGGTAAACTTTATTACTTGCGGATTCGAGCCGAGTGCACCCTTTTTGTAATTTACAAAGCTGGGCGCGACCCCACGCCGTATTGGTGATAGGCTTGTATGGGTTGTTAGATCCAGCGACCTAACTCATTGAGCCATCCTGGTCCCCTTCATGCTTGTGATATTCACGGATACCAGTTTTCCTAGCTTAAGGTAAATCTACAACAAAACAAAAACATCGATGTCTAGTATGCTTTTTAAATTTCTAAGCTTTTTAAATTCACGTGATAAATATCAAGTATCTAAAGCGATTGTACTCAAGCTTAAATATGCGTCTTTTATAAGTGATATCTTACAATGGGGCCCGAAGTAGGGAAAACATATCTCCTGTTTGAACAAATAACTACCTTCAAAATCAAATGTTTCCACATCATCTTTATCTTCATCATCCATATTCGCCATGAACTTATTCCTGTATTGCCTGTTGTCTAACCTGCCATGGAATAATAAATTATATCATACAATATGAGTGCTATGTCACGGAAACAACAGTCCACGGGTAAACACATCGCCCAATTCGTGCGCAGTACTCTGATTCCGAACCAACCAGCCTTTGCTCTTTCTCCCTAAAGCTGCGTGTTTAAAGCAACAGATACCAATCGTGTTGTCATTGGTCTGACACTAACATACAATATGAGGAACATTACTTTATATATGTTGGAAAACAGGAAGGGGTGTGCCCGATGCGGTGCTTTTCCTTTGATAATGTTTTCATGTTTCAAACATTAATGTAACCCCATAAAACTAGATTACTGTTCACTAAATACCTGTACATAGCCAGAAAGTTACCGATCATGTATGTGTGTGTATCGGGTACATACTTTGCCCATGTTTGACCATTTGTTTGATTAGGTCTTGGAATTATTTCAACAGTCAGTGTAACTTATTTTTCTCACTTTATTATGAATTGTTGAAATTTATCTTTTCAAAATTAAAAGCGATATTATATCTATTATTATCAAAAGTCCTGGCTATTTATGCGTAATAGTATTCTCAATATTATTTCAATTATATCGAGTAGAACATTTCATTAATGGAGAGACACTGAAAAAAGCACCGATCTGTTGCGTCACGGACAAACTCAATCTGTTAACGTTGTGTAGAACACACCGTGTCACAGATGGCAATGGAACAGACCTGATCAAACTATTTCGTAATGAATGAGAACTACATCTCCGGAGAAAAACCGAATCAAATGAAAATTAATACCTAAATATCGATTTCAATAACTGTGTCATTTCATTGGCCGTCTCATGCCACATTGTTGCGCATGCATACAACTTAGGGCGTGAATTTTGTAACTTTGGCGTTGTGTCTTCTTCATCCATCTAATAAATAAAATGAATAATGTCTTTAAATATTTTCTTATCTTAATTAGTAGAGCAGTTACGTATGTTTGTATTAAACTTCAACAGCGGTTCTGGAATAAGTATTATTGTAATCAACAATGGATCAGGATATGCTTACACGCCGAAACATCCGGGTTCATCCACTATTTTTTCTAGGGTTCAGGTTGGGCAATCCTGTATTTTGTCGACCATCGTTTGTCTTTTTTGTCCCTTTTTTGGGCCATTTAATTGTCTTTCCCTCTTCGAATTCAAACGTTCCGTAAATAATCAGCTACACAATACAAAAAGCTACATGCACAAACGGAAAGGTGCACTTTTACCTGATATAGTTTAATAATAATAATAAAATAAATTTAAGAATGAACGACAGAAGCGCCCCTTGAAACAGGGTGGGGATGCGTAGGTGCTCTGGAAGGGGTAGAATTACCTGTTAAACTAGTAGCACCCATCGTGTTACCGTGAAGCAACACAGACATCATCTGATATAGACATCGCCTAAATCTACACAATAACCTAAAGATTGGGTAACACAAATCCCACTATAAACCAGGGGTGAACTCGGTTCAGACAATTCCGCCAGTGATAATCTACTGAGCTGGAATCGATTAATCGACTTATTAATGTCTAGCTTTCATTTATTACAATTTATTCCGCCAGGTACAAGATACAAAATAGAAATGTAGTTTGAATGTGTGATTGGTGTTTAGTGTCAAATGAGCATGAACAAGTTACATTCAACGAGAATTGACGATGTCCGGTTTGTACTAGGCCAACATGCTGAATTGAATCTCACAGAAACAACAATCCCGCTAGGAGACATGTCGCTCCTCTTTATACTGATTCCATGCCAACCATTCATTGCTCTTAGCCCTTAAGGTTGTTTGCTTAGAAGAGAAGCTGCACATACCAATGTTATAGACTTTTGTTTTACTCGGCCCACAATCCACTGCATTTGAGGCTACCACCACTGATACGGTTGGAAAGAAGTATTTGACGGACAATTAAGTTGGTTGTGCATTTATAGAGACATGCATTCGCGAGACAGTCTGTAGAACGGTTGCTATATCGTATCGGCCAGATTAAACATGCTATTTTATAAGTTTACGTTCCTATCCGTATATATTCCATTGGAAATGGCTAGTTACACCCTGTAATATGGCATAGCAACACCCGAAATTATGGGATTGTCATAACCAATTTTTAACCAATCAAAAGTTATTATAGAATTCAAGCCGGGAATAATATTATGCACCATATTTTGCACTCAATAAACATACACTTAACGTAAGGATAATGGTGTCTTACGCCACATTCGACAGTATTTTATTTATTTCTTGGCGGTCAGTTGTATTGGTGGAGGAAACTGGAGTGCCCAGAGAAAACCTTATCACATGTTGTATTGGTGGAGGAAACTGGAGTGCCCAGAGAAAACGTTATCACATGTTGTATTGGTGGAGCAAACTGGAGTGCCCAGAGAAAACGTTATCATATGTTGTATTGGTGGAGGAAACTGGAGTGCCCAGAGAAAACGTTATCACATGTTGTATTGGTGGAGGAAATTGGAGTGCCCAGAGAAAACGTTATCACATGTTGTATTGGTGGAGGAAACTGGAGTGCCCAGAGAAAACGTTATCACATGTTGTATTGGTGGAGGAAACTGGAGTGCCCAGAGAAAACGTTATCACATGTTGTATTGGTGGAGGAAACTGGAGTGCCCAGAGAAAACGTTATCACATGTTGTATTGGTGGAGGAAACTGGAGTGCCCAGAGAAAACGTTATCACATGTTGTATTGGTGGAGGAACCTGGAGTGCCCAGAGAAAACGTTATCACATGTTGTATTGAGTACAACTAGCCACAACCTTAGTGGCGATATGTACTGATTGCACAGATAATTGTAAATCTAACTAGCATACGGTCACCATCACGACTGTCCCTAATACTAATTCTTGTTGCAAAGGTTATATGGTTATCAATAACATTGTATAATTATAATACTAACATCTTTAAAAACAACGTCGTATTCCTTGTCTTCTCTTCTACGATTTAACAATAAGGATAAATCTATAAACACTCCACAGTAAAATGGTGATACGAATAATCTATGTAAAAATAAAAGACATTCAATGTGGTAATTATATCCAAGCAATAGCCAAGTTTGAGGTTCCAAATTTCCATAAGTTATGTAACTATGATGCAGGTCGGTGGTTTTCTCCAGGTATTCCTGTTTGATCCACAATAAAACTTAACGCAAAGATATAACTGAACTATTGTTGAAAGTGGTGTTAAACACCATAGACAAAACCTCCATATCACTGTATTTGTTATCTTCGGCTACCTTTATCAAGAATAACTATTTGGGTGACACTTGTGGAGCAGGAACTACTTACCCTTCCAGTGCACCTGAGTTTATCCGAGGTGTTTAGTGTGGTTCAGTATCTATTTGTATTGTGTGTATTGTGTGGTGTCTTGCAGATCGGTGTTGAATCTTATGTTTTTTTTTCTTTTTGGCCATTTCATTCGTTGTCAATTTTCGATTTACTGCTTTTTTATCACCCTTTCGTTTTATACAAGCATTTGTCACTGAAACAACAGTCTGCGGATTACCAGATCGCTCCACTTGGGCACATTATTTTCATTTGTAGCCAACCATTCTTTGCTCTTACTCTTCAGGACTGTATGCTTAGCGAAGAAATAACATATACAAATGTTATAATCTGGTTTAACTCGACCGGTGCACGCTATCCATTACAACACGGAAGTGGTTCAGAATAATGCAAGTGTGTCAGTTTCTGAAAAGACTTATCAACATGCATTATTATAAATAAAATTAGATAATATTCTTTTGATAAATATATGCAAAGAATTCCTCAGGAAAAGTCGGTTCGAATGCGAAGACTGAGATGCTCTGAGAAGTTTATTTCGACCTAAGGATATCAACGATGGTATGTTTATTGAGAATTTGTCAAGGCTGCGTCAATATTACGTCATAGAGTTACACGTCAGAAATCATCGATTGTATGTTTGTATAACGATTATTGCTTGATAATAGATATTATCTAATATTATGTACGTTTTCCTTTGAAATTAACGAAAGTAACCTGTCTGATACAAGGTGTCTGATACAAAATGTTGTATCACCACACTGTGGTGATAAAAGAATGGTGCGACGTTGCACGAGACGTTCTCTGCCGAACTGCTTTGTTATGACGTCATATCATTGGAATCCAGCGAAAATCACACCAATGCAGGCAACGTAAAGACATAGTATCAATATTTCCGGCAACTGTAAGTTCCACATTTCTTTTTGAAAAGCGTTGTCGGATTGTACAGTGACACTGAAAGTCATTGAACAGTAATTCGACATTGGTGAGAGAACGGCAACAAATAACGTGATGTTATTCACAAAAAGTAATCTTTTTGCGAGTAGAGAAAAAGGGTTGTAAATATTAATTCGATCCTTGTTATTTGTTTAAAATATGTTTTCATTGAAATGTTAGATAAACTTATTACATAAATAGTGTGTTGGTACAAGACTATGTATCAGGTCTTGCCTGTTGCGTGAACTAACCGCATCACAACTCGCCGCTATTGCGACTCGTAGTGATACTGGTTTACACAACAGGCTCGATCTGATACATAGTTTTGTACCACCACACTATATATGTAATGGCCTAAATGGGTATTTATCGTGTGTAAAGTTAGAAAGAAATTCTACAAATCATCGATTACTGTGAAAGTACTTTTGATCGTTGGGACCAAATGTCTTGGTTTCTACAAAGTGCATTGATCCATGGGTTCTTGACATCGTGGTTTCAAAACAACCGGCAACAATCAATGGGGAAATTATATATCGTTGGATTTTATTTTTTGTGGTTTAAGTGAACAATGAAAAAAAAAAATCACGAAAATTAGAACGCATGACTAATAATGATTTTTCAGTAATAGAAAATAATGTAATAATTACCTTGCTGTCTCTCCGTGTTTATAGCCATGACCTTTCCAAACGTGTCTGGTGATGAGGCCAATGGAGACATACAACAACACAAAAGCAATAATCAACAACATACATTGTTCTCCTAATTCTACAATTCCATTCGTTAAACACCATTCTGAGAAGAGTAAGTCACAGGAATCAAACTTAAGAATATCTGGCCTTGACATTAGGCCAACTAAAGTTAATGTTGAAACAAACGGAAGTACAAATACTGGAAAGCTAAAACAAGGAATTTGGGAATAAATCACGCATGATGTCTTTGCAGCCTTGTAACAGAAATATTCACACAGAATGTTGACAATAGCCACTATAAATGGGACCTTCATTTGACAAGTTAGATCGTCTCCTAGTACTCGTTCTCCAAATACAGTACGTAACATAGAGCTACCGTTATCAAACAAAGATTTAAAACCAGCGGTAGAATCATTAGCTCTGATAGCAAATATAGCTATGACTGCAATAAATGTTAATATGATCTTCCATAGATTTGCTATGCATGTTACTTTTGTCCTTCCTCTCTGATATTCGAACTTGATGCGTGGAAAGAATCGTGATTTCTCATTGCCCATATGCATGAAATTTTCCCAGTACCTAATCGATACAAACAGTACTGATACAGCATATAATAAACCAAACTTCCATGCTCCTTCCATGTATATATACATAAAAATCACAACAATTCCCGCCCCTTGAAGAAGTAGTCCAAACATAGAAAATACTGCAGACGCTCTCGAAGAATTTTTGCGCAAATCTTTAGCAGTAAGTGACTCACCATTCGGTTCTTGTTTAGGCTGATCAATGATATCCAGCAATGCAGGAGCAACCGCTATAGAGAGGTAAACAACGGACGCTGACGCTGGGTCAAAGGTTGGCAGAACAAAGAAAGCTAAAATGGTAAGTCCAATAGAATGGATACTTTCGACAACCAGAACCTAAAATTTAAATGATGACCAAATTAATTTTCTAGCTGTCATTCCGTAGAGTACGCTGCTACGGGATACAATATGCATAATTTTTACGGTCGCCACCATGACCCTGTGAACTGTTACGGAATATATGTGTCACAAATGACAACGGATATGTTCCGTTTATCGTAATCATTCATGACTTGTCATGGGGTTTGTAACAGGAATAACATGATGGGTTCCACATGTGGAGCAGGAATTGCTTCCCCTTCTGGAACGCCAGAGTTGACCCCAGTTCTTAATGGGGTTTGTGTTGATCGATCTTTAATTGTCGGTGTAATGTTTGTGTATCATTGTTTTCCCTTTCTCCTTCTTCTTAATACCCCTTTGGTATATTTAAGGGTTTCCTATGGTAAATTATAATTCACCAAAGCGACATTTTGATTTCAATCGGTTTGCTTTATAATTTGTTTTAGGAATTGATACCAACTATATACAAGTGTAGTTATACAATGCGTATTAAAAATACGAACGATTTAATTCATTTTCAAAACATTTTGGTATCCGTCACTCGCTTTTTAATTACTAAATTTTTAATATATATTTCCTTTTTGATTTGAAATTACATTAATTTAGTAATATGCATTTGACAACACAAAACCCCCCAAAAATGCCATTAAAATATATGTAATAACAAGGAATGACATTACTGGACTGGGTTAGGTAACCCCTTAATGAGCACCAAGTCATTTCCGGATTTATGGTATTTTTCCTTGAACAGTTGCTCTTTGGTTTTACCGTGATGTTTATACCCGTCGTTTTCTTATTATAACAGAGTCTTCTGTTTACTCGAATAGCTCTTAGTCCTGTGCTCAAAATCGAATATTGGTACCATATCGTCGTCTTCGGTATTCCGTTTTAATTCTAGATATTTGGTACTCTGTGTTCATCCGCGATCTTTGGTACTCTGTGTTCATCCGCGATCTCTGGTACTCTGTGTTCATCCGCGATATTTGGTACTCCGTGTTGATTCTCGATATTTGGTATTCCGTGTAAATCCTCAATATTTGGTACTCCGTTTTAATTCTCGATATTTGGTACTCTGTGTTCATCCTCGATCTTTGGTACTCTGTGTTCATCCGCGATCTCTGGTACTCTGTGTTCATCCGCGATATTTGGTACTCCGTGTTGATTCTCGATATTTGGTATTCCGTGTTCATCCTCGATCTTGGTACTCTGTGACAATCCGCGATCTTTGGTACTCTGTGTTCATCCTCGATCTTGGTACTCTGTATTCATCCTCGATCTTTGGTACTCTTTGTGCATCCGCAATCTTTGGTACAGACCCTGGATCGTATAAGATTACAATACGCACGAAAGGCAAACGAACGAAAACGCAACCGAAACGAACGAACGCCTCACACGAGCGACACGAAAAACGAACGATATACGAAACTAATGTCCGATTCACGAAACGAATGCACGATACACGAAACAAACGCACGATACACGAAACGAACCCACGATATACGAAACGAACGAACCATACACGAATAGTATCGTGTTATTATTTGATTGACTTTTGTAGAAATTGATGTGATTAACTTCTGTAATCTTATATTGTATAAGCAAGTTATATATATAAATGATAAATTAGTCAGTAAAGTAATAGGATAATACAATGTATATTAAATAGTTTATATTACCAATGTGTTTAATAATTTTATGTATGATTAAATTTTAAATCTCATATATTTGACTTCCAAATATGACTTTCTAGTTATATAATTATACAGAATTTATATTTATTTAATTATATAATTCTACAGAATTTATATTTATTTAATTATATAATTATACAGAATTTATATTTATTTAATTATATAATTGTATAGAATTTATATTTATAATTATTCGGATTCTGAATTGACGCTTTCAACCAGACATAGGTGTATCAGTTATTTTATCGGTTAAGCTATTTAATATACAATATATATGTGTAAATAAGGTACATGTAAATAAAGGAAATACATGTTTGTATATGTAAAATTTTGTTTACACTTTAATTAAAAATTTTTAGTAATAGTAAGATTGAAATTGTAGTAATTATTGTAAACTGGAAATGGTAGTTAATAAGTGTCATGTAATCTGGTGAAGCGTGCTTCGTTTCGGGTATCGTTCGTTCGTATTTCGTTTCGTGTGTTCGTCTAATTAAACTGGCGAACGATACACTAAACGAACGATACACGAAACGAATGAACAAATTACACACACGAAACGCAAACAAACAGAAACCGAAAAACAAACGAACGATACACGCAAACGAAACGAACGAAAAACGCAAACGATACGAAATGTCTGTTAAGTTAAACGAACCAGGGTCTGTACTCAGTGTTCATCCGCAATCTTTGGTACTCTGTGTTCATCCTCAATATATGGTACTCTGTGTTCATCCTCGATCTTGGTACTCTGTGTTCATCCTCGATATTTGGTACTCCGTGTTCATCCTCTATATGTGGTACTTTGTGTTCATCATCGATATTTGGTACTCTTTGTTCATCGGGCAATATTTGGTACCTTGTGTTCATCCTCAATAGTTGGTACTCCGTGTTAATCCTCGATCCTTGGTTCTCCGTGTTAATCCTCGATATTTGGTACTCTGTGTTCATCCTCGATCTTGGTACTCTGTGTTCATCCTCGATCTTTGGTACTCTTTGTTCATCCGGCAATCTTTGGTACTCTTTGTTCATACACAATCTTTGGTACTCTGTGTTCATCCGCGATCTTTAGTACTCTGTGTTCATCCTCGATCTTCTGTACTCTGTGTTCATCCTCGATCTTGGTTCTCTGTGTTCATCCTCGATCTTTGGTTATCTGTGTTCATCATCGATCTTTGGTACTCTGTGTTCATCCTCGATCTTGGTTCTCTGTGTTCATCGTCGATCTTTGGTTATCTGTGTTCATCATCGATCTTTGGTACTCTGTGTTCATCCTCGATCTTGGTACTCTGTGTTCATCCTCGATCTTTGGTTATCTATGTTCATCCTCGATCTTTTGTACTCTGTGTTCATCCTCGATCTTGGTACTCTGTGTTCATCCTCGATCTTTGGTAACTCGTGTTCATCCTCGATATGTGGTACTCTGTGTTCATCCTCGATCTTGGTACTCTGTGTTCATCCTCGATCTTTGGTTATCTGTGTTCATCCTCGATCTTTTGTACTCTGTGTTCATCCTCGATCTTGGTACTCTTTGTTCATCCTCGATCTTTGGTACCTCGTGTTCATCCTCGATATTTGGTACTCCGTGTAAATCCTCGATATTTGGTACTCTGTGTTCATCCTCGATCTTGGTTCTCTGTGTTCATCCTCGATCTTTGGTACTCTTTGTTCATCCACAATATTTGGTACTCTGTGACAATCCGTGATCTTTGGTACTCTGTGTTCATCCTCGATCTTGGTACTCTGTGTTCATCCTCGATCTTTGGTTATCTGTGTTCATCCTCGATCTTTTGTACTCTGTGTTCATCCTCGATCTTGGTACTCTTTGTTCATCCTCGATCTTTGGTAC
>MJUT01037630.1:182574-198019 GCA_002080005.1 Gigantidas platifrons
TAATTATTCGGATTCTGAATTGACGCTTTCAACCAGACATAAGTGTATCAGTTATTTTATCGGTTAAGCTGTCCGAGAGGTGTGTGGCTTCAAAAGGTCATAACATTGGTAAGTAGAATGAAATTACAAATGTAAGAGTTAACATTTCACACCTGCAGTGCATGCATTTCCCAGATGAAACTGCCAGAGGCGTTTGTTTACATACATGAAGATGATTTCTTGTTTATTTGTCCTAGAGTAAATTATAGAAAAAATGCATTGATTAAATATGTTTTCCCTTAACGTATTGTACAAAATTACAGGTACATGTAAATAAAGGAAATACATGTTTGTATATGTATAATTTTGTTTACACTTTAATTAAAATTTTTTAGTAATAGTAAGATTGAAATTGTAGTAATTACTTTAAACTGGAAATGGTAGTTAATAAGTGTCATGTAATCGTTTCGGGTATCGTTCGTTCGTATTTCGTTTTGTGTGTTCGTCTAATTAAACAGGCGAACGATACACTAAACGAACGATACACGAAACGAATGAACAAATTACACACACGAAACGCAAACGAACAGAAACCGAAAAACGAACGAACGATACACGCAAACGAAACGAACGAAAAACGCAAACGATACGAAATGTCTGTTAAGTTAAACGAACCAGGGTCTGTACTCTGTGTTTATCCGCAGTCTTTGGTACTCTGTGTTCATTCTCAATATATGGTACTCTGTGTTCATCCGCAGTCTTTGGTACTCTGTGTTCATCCTCAATATATGGTACTCTGTGTTCATCCTCAGTCTTTGGTACTCTGTGTTCATCCTCAATATATGATACTCTGTGTTCATCCTCGATCTTGGTACTCTGTGTTCATCCTCGATATTTGATACTCCGTGTTCATCCTCTATATGTGGTACTCTGTGTTCATCATCGATATTTGGTACTCTTTGTTTATCCGGCAATCTTTGGTACCTTGTGTTCATCCTCAATATTTGGTACTCCGTGTTAATCCTCGATCCTTGGTTCTCCGTGTTAATCCTCGATATTTGGTACTCTGTGGTCATCCTCGATCCTTGGTTCTCCGTGTTAATCCTCGATATTTGGTACTCTGTGTTCATCCTCGATCTTGGTACTCTGTGTTCATCCTCGATCTTTGGTACTCTTTGTTCATCCGCAATCTTTGGTACTCTGTGTTCATCCTCGATCTTTTGTACTCTGTGTTCATCCTCGATCTTGGTACTCTTTGTTCATCCGCAATCTTTGGTACTATGTGTTCATCCTCGATATGTGGTACTCTGTGTTCATCCTCGATCTTGGTTCTCTGTGTTCATCCTCGATCTTGGTTCTCTGTGTTCATCCTCGATCTTTGGTTATCTGTGTTCATCCTCGATCTTTGGTACCCTTTGTTCATCATCGATCTTTGGTACTCTGTGTTCATCCTCGATCTTGGTACTCTTTGTTCATCCTCGATCTTTGGTACTCCGTGTTCATCCTCGATATTTGGCCATCCGTGTTCATCCTTGATATTTGGTACTCTGTGTTCATTCTCGATCTTTAATATACTGTGTTCGTCCTCGATTGTTCGTCTTTGATCTGTAGTACTCGGTCTTCATCATTGGCGAATTGTGCTTGATACACCTCGTTATAGAGTTCGTCAGTAGCTTGCAGAAGTTTGCTTCAGACCCCTTCATATTCTGGAAATGCTTACCCCTCTGGATTACATGCGTTTATCCCATTTTAACTGAGTGCACGTTGCTCTATTATTAGCTTAGTGTTCTATTGAGTGTTTGTCGACTTTCAGTTGTCTCTTTTATCCTTTTTCTTTTAACCGTTGTACTATCTTCAAACATGTCTAACGAATGCATATTAACTATACATGTAAACTAAAATTCCCCACCCCATTTGCAAAATTTTAATTAACCTTACCAACAATAGAACCTTCCAATTGATTGGTAAATTTGACTTGAAGCAGATTCTAAACAATGCAGACGTGAAAGTAAAAAAGTAAGGGGCAACTATCACCAGGAAAACTGCCCAGATCCAAGTTTCGTCCAGTGTCGTAGTTTCTTGCTGACTGGGGCAAATGGAAGAGGTATTATGTCTATTCGAACACACCGTACAGTTATGTTGTAGTAGACCACCAAGTGTATTTAATACTGAATCTTCTGACACATCCGGTGGATTTATATGCCATAGAAGGATGTGGAGTGTTATTCGTGCTACAAATCCACAGCCGAGAACAATGGCGAACAGCAAGGAGCTAAATACAACCTTAAGAACAATCTGTGGATATCTTGAATCTGTCCGTGGAAGTTCGCAGACTTCAGACCTGAAATATTAGTTTATATAATAATAAAATGAAAGTTTACACAGTGGCGGTCAACTATTCTTCCGATTTCAACAAAACCAGGGTTAAGAGTTTAACTCCCCTTTCAACAATATTTCAGTTATATCGTGGCAGTCAGTTTCATTGGTAGAGGAAACCGGAGTACACCTCGCCATGATGAGGATTCGAACTCACAACTTTAGTAGTGATATGCATTGATTGCGAAGGTGTAGGTTTGAAACAAACATATTGCTATTTTAAAGCGATTAAAGGGATATCAATGAGCCCTCTCTTGATATTTCATCCTCAGAAGGAATATAGATGTAACATATATAGAAAAACAATAGAAAAAACCTACAAATATTCCCTTCTAAAAATACCACACCGATCACAAATATATGAACATGCACAGTACAATAGCACGGTCAACTGGCTGTTAGTCAAGAAGGTAGAATGTGAATCATAAGGAAAAAAATATGTTTGATATGTAGACGAAAGACTACACATTTGACGTCTACATTCATGTCATATAACGGGGTTTGTTATAAGAGCAACACGACGGATGCTACTAGTGAAGCAGGAACTACTTATCAGTCCAGAGCACCTGACGGTACCTCCGGTTTTTAGTGTGGGCTCATGTTACTCGATTTTTCTTTTTCTGTGTCGTATTTTGCAGATCATTGTTTGTCGTTTTCTCTTGGCCATTTCATTGTATGTCTGTCCTTCGATTTACGCCTTCTGATTATGCCATTGGTATCTTCAAGCCTTTCAAAGGAATAATTTTGCTCTGTTATTAGTACAGTCAAATCTGTATGAAGAGGTCATCATTGGGAACAACAAAAAGTGGCCTTATAAAACAGGTGACCTCTTAAAAGAGGTTCAATTCATATAAATATTTCTACGGCAGGACAAGAAAAATGTGACCTTTTAATACAGGTGACTGCTTAATAGAGGTGACCACATGGGCAGGTTTCACTGTACATGCATCCAGAATGGTTCTTGTGCAATGAAAAACATATTTTTTTATACAGGTTGCTAAAGATTTGCATTGATGTAAAATAATGTGCAAAATGCTGCCAATCTTTGGGACATTGCGCTCCAATTGTTCCCGTTTTGATATGTCTATTTATTATTGTTCTTCTGTCGTTAACGGTTTTTCTGTATTGCCCCTTTCGGTATTCTCTAACATTTCATTGCAATGTGCATGCATACTTCGGAAGAAGTAATATATCAAGAAACCACACATGCACGACAATACACAAATCTGTTTCCATTAATGAAGCAAAAAGGGAGTTTATTCATATCTACGGAGTACACAGCTGATGCAGTTTTTGTTTTTTGTTTTGTTTATAACGTTTTTTAATTTTTTTTTTTACAGCAATATCATATTTTTACTCAAATGCTTGTTACATTCTGACTTCAAAAGCCGAAGCTACTTAATCGGTTTTCTTTATTAAATTAATTGTTTTCCTGAACATATACCACCCAAAGGAATTATTCATGAGAGTTATTATATAACACCTTAATTACTTGGACAGTCTAATTAAGGAATATGTTTAATATGTGAACAGGTTATACGATATAACCTGGTTTGGAGAAATTTACGCTCAATAAACAACTGCGAAGCGTTTTATGAAAAGATATAACACATTCTTTTTACACCAAAATTTAATGATTACTCGATTTTAATTACAATTATTTCATGGGAATTGTTTAATTTGTCGTTGGCGAGTGAATATTTTGATGACGTCACAGTACCAACAAAGGTTATCAAGTATAACCAATGTTGCTCAAGGGAGATCAGCCAATGAGATTACTGTATTCAAATCAAATTGAAATATGTATTCATATATCGAATACTACATTAATGACTGCTGACATAGACTTACAAGAGTATGTAATTATTTTACTGTCACTGCCCTTGTAATCTTGTTTTTTTCTATATAGAATTACAACGCAATCTTTGTAATTATTGTCATAAAACGTAGATATCAAATTTAGTGCGCACGACACGTTTCTGGAATAACCTTCATCAGGTACGCTCAAAATGAAAGAATGAAAAACCAAATGAGTTAATATTTTGGGAGCAATAAAAGCAAAGGCCCTAGACATGAATAGCCAAAATCGGTAATGGCCACGTATGCCTACGGGTGGAGAACCTTAGTTTTATTAAGGATTACATTATTTAGGAACTGTACATTTCAGTATTAATTATTTCTAAGGAAACATGGCAGTGTTGAAGTACTGACTACTGTGTGGATGATACCATAGGGAACTAATAGTCCCCCAGCAGAGGTATCGAATCAGCGATAGCAATAAAAACGTAGTTGTTCTGAGGAAACAAAACACTTCATTTAGTTTTATCTGTAGTGTTTTGTAGAATGTTGTTTGTCCTTTTGTTCTTTTTTTGGTCATTGTAGTGTCTGTCCTTCTTTGATTAACAACTCTTGATTTCTACTTTGGTATCTTCAAACATTCCTTAATATATATTTTTTCTTATTTATAATTACCTTTTTGCATTATCTTCTTCAACAGGTTTATCTAATATGTTTCCATTAGTAATTGTACTGGTACTCGGCTGCTCATCCATTATGTAAGACTAAGAATATTCTGAAATTGTGTTTGATGTTTTAATTAAAAATGTAACAAAATAGGGTTCAACCAGAGTATATTGTTAAATGCAATGTTTATTTTAAAGAGGTCACCTTGGTAATGTAATGTCGTGGAATCAAAGCTTGGTTCCCTTCGAATAAACAAGAATAAGATGGATATTTACTGCTCCTCACGTTGCATACGCTGAATAACACAGGTTTGTTCAAAGTCGTTAGAGTAATGTGTTAAAGTGGGGATGTCAACCTGTAGAACGTTATTTTATTGTGTTAGCATGCTAAAAAATGACTGGTCTAGTGCAATACTTCATAATGATATGGCTAAAAAGGGGGATATTGCCTTTTTAACGCCACTTTCAACAATATTTCAGCTATATCGTGGCGGTCAGTTTCAGAAAAAGAAAGATTTAATTGTGATATTTCATCAAAATCTTCAAAATCGCTATAAATCAGCAGTTATAAAAAATTCACTGAAAAACGAGGTAATATACGTTAGGCTACTCATTGCCATGTAGCTGCAGTTAAGATTTGAGCTCATTTTGATTTATGATAAAGCAGCAATGGATACCTGAAAACAAATCTATTTTTTATAGCAGCAGTCATCGTGAATGTAAGACGGGGCTGTCGGACACAAAAAATAAATAGGGGACCACCCAAGAGGACCATCACAGCCAAACTTGGTTTAAATTGGTCCGTAGTTTCAGGGGAGAAGATTTTAATGTGAAAGTTTACGACGTACGTCGGATGAACGGACGCCAAGTAATGGCCAGAAGAGCTAATAAAACTAACTACACAGGAATGAGAGAAGGGTGGGCCAACCAGGTCAAAGAGGTTTGACTGCCACTGTAAATGCGTGAAGAGTTGAGTAGGAACTACTTATTCTTTTGTAAAGACTTGTCTTTTTCGAAATCTACACTGCACTACAAAAAGAGGACTTTGACATTGAGGGAGCGTGGTACACGTTACACACTATGATCCATGATCACGCTCTCAATATTATAAGCTATGTCATATTATATGACTATCCCATCGAGAGGACAACCCCTCTCCGTCACCCAGAGACGGACTTAGCACCTCTGAACTTGAGCCATGGAAACTGTCAGCAATAGTAAGAATAAACATTTTGACACCAACATACAAGATTATTATATACCATGTAATGTTTACGAAAAACACACAGGTTGACAAAGTAAAGGGACTTGAAATCGGAAGACGGCCAATTTTTCAAACAAGTCTTAGATGTAAGAAAAGGGAGAGGGGTCAAGTTATGATAAAAAAAAGCCTTGTCGTTGGCAGCTTTTTTGGAGAGTATCACGCTCTCTGTGCACGCGAAAGTCTTCTTTCGTTGATTTTTTAAATGTTTTATCTTTGTAGAGGGTACAATGTGCCTACCTATTGCTTTATCGAAATCTAGAAAAGATGTTTTAAAAGTGAAGGGAATGTGGCTTTCTCCAAATATGTTATCTACTTCGGTCCATGATTAGACTTTCCGTATTAAAATCTGACAACGCCAAACGAGTATGGTCCCCATATCCCTCACCCCAGGATGCACTAAGCAGCCCTGCGTTTGAACCTTAGGACGTTCACCAGTACCCAGAAATTCCAGCAGATAAAAATATAATACGGAGCAAGACAACAACACATATCTATTATGAAAGTATATGAATGAAAATGAACATAAGAGACTATCCAACATTTCACTTAGCCACAAATTAAATTAAAGGAACAGCTGATAGTAGGAAAATATATGAATATAGATAAATATGAGAGACTATCCAACATTATACTTCGTCACAAGTTACTGTAAATGAACAGCTGGTAGTAAGAAAATATATGAATGTAAATAAATATGAGAGATTACCCAACATTACACTTAGACACAAATTATAGCAAAGGAACAGTTTGTAGTAAATAAATATGGGAGACAATCCAACATTCTACAAATCACAGGAACAGTACTTTTATTTGATGTGTCGATACTTCCTGATGTTTGTATAGATATTAAAAAATGTCATCGTATATTTCGTTAGGGGGTTAATTATAGTTGATATTTAATACCTAGTAATTGAAAATCACTTAACCAAATAATTAACAAAAATAATTACAAAGATATTTAAACATAATGGACAAAGATAGAATAGAGGGCAGAATAAAACAGATATAATACATGATTTGTCTATACTTCCTGATGTACGGTAGTGATATAATTACATCGTGCACCTGATTGGTGAATGTAACCACTCACGTGAAGTGCACATTTAATTAAAGTTGGTACTATAATACAGTTCATTACATTTGCAATATATTTGCCCTTTTTAGAATTATATATAACACGCTTGTCTAAAACATTGTCTTATTATCTTTATAGCCTGAAGAATATATTAATTACCGGTTAACTTATTCACACTCTAAATTAGCAAATTTCACAATTATAATGAATAAATGGACAGATTTAAAATTACTACAAAATTTCAAATTTCTACTAATTAAAAATTGTGTACACTAATTATAATGTAAATTAATTAATTATTCTTATCATTATACTTGATGTCCTTAGTTATTGAGGGTGAGCACTTACATAGGCTATGCCTGATGTGCAATCCCATTGGATATAGTATGATTACATTATGCACTTTATTCCATAGCATATTTCAATTAAATTGAACATTGTCGTATTTCCTCATATTGCACAGCTTTCCATGATACTATACAATTAATGATTTTTATTGAGGTGGATACAATGATTTATTAACCCAAGAATATTATATTTACCGAGGCCCCTTAGACAAAATACAGACAACAATGAAGAAACGGATCTAAAGGGGGAGGTCAGAGCCGCCCGGGGATCGCCATTCAATAAACTGTGATAATTGTTTTAGATTTCAGACTTTGAAGATGACGTTTTATATCTTAAACTGTAAATACGATTCGTTTTAGATTTTAAGATGTGAATATTAGTTTAAAAAAATCTCGTTTACTTCGAACCATTCCGTAACAAATATATTTTAGAGTTTAACCATACGAACAGAGACTCTTAGATTTTAAACAGTGATGCGTCTTCTTAAATTTTTCAAGACAATACGTGCAACATGCATATTTTATACGTTATATCGGGTCAATCGTTGTGGATTGGTTTAACTTGATTTGATAAACTTTTATATCCCGTGTGAATAAGCCTCATTTTAGTGTACATAAATTATATTCATGGATACGGAGGTGATGGGATGTTCACTTATACAGCACTGTACAGCGCACCGCCACCCAACACACGTTCAACATACGACACGGTATGGTTCTCCTTTGAAGGGGTTAAAGATACAGAGGAAGGAAGGAATGAGTAAACGGAAGGTTTTAAAATTAATACAAAATTTCAAATTTCTCCTAAGTAAAAATTGTGTACACTAATTATAATTTGCATTAAATACATTTTTTTGGGGTATTTATTCTTATTATTATACTTGATGTCCCTAGTTATTGAGGGAGATCACTTACATAAGCTATGCCTGATGTGGAATCCCATTGGTTATTGTATTATTTTCATTATGCACTTTATTCCATAATATATTTCAATTTAATTGAAAATTGTCGTATTTTCTCATATTACACAGCTTTCCATGATACAACAGCATATTGCACACCTGCGATGTATATTAAAGAATGGAATAAATCCCATGATATTTATGCACCACTTTCAATGACAGGACACCATATTGCACACCTCAATATTTTTTAACAATCTAATTTTGAAATTGTTACTGGGAATTTATGTAATGACCTTTTATTATAATATATATTGCAAGGGTTATTTGAGTAGATATCAATGAGATCAGGACAGAGACTACAATTTGTAAAGTGAGATGTAATAAAACAGTTACAGCACTTCGTTGACTGCAATATTATACAATTATAGTCTTGTGTAGAAGTCAATAAGAGGTTTATTGGACCAAATAAAAGCAATATCGACTAAAGCCGTAGGCCGCACTCGATATTGCTTTCTTGGACCATTCAACCTTATATCGACTTCTACACAAGACTGTAATTGTTTTATTACAGAATAAGAACCAGAAATTACTATCAATAAGAAAACCAACAGAAACCTTTGTACACTACAAGTACCAAAATCTATATTTAACTGATATGACTGAAGATAAAATGTACAATATACAATCTCAGGTTGTCTCATGAACATATTAAACCAAATGCAATCCAGGACTTCCACAAATTGTTGAAATTTTATGAAAACTGAATTTTTTACCTTTTTGAAAATTTTATCATTTTGTAATTTTTGTAATTTTGAAATTTTGAATTTTTGGAAAATTTTGAACTTAAAAATTGTGTATTTGTTTTTTAATTTTGGAATTTTGAAATTTTCAATGGTTACTCAAAACATATTCTTAAAATAGATTCGGAAAGTGAAAGTGGAGTCAATATCGTTTTAATCAGACGAAAACGAAAGTGACAGTGAGTCAATATCGATTTCTTCTAAAACAATCCCAAAAATGATTAAATCCCAAATGAGAACGTGTAGACCAATGAAATAGCGATTAAAAGATCGTTATGTGATAATAAACATTATTTGAAACTGTTAGATTTTTTACCTATTTTTAGTTTGTTTATCCAAAATAACGTTCTTGTCACCACCAAATACCAACCCTAACAAACTGTTGATAATTTTACGCTTGCAAATTACCTTTAACACGACATTAACACACGGTAGGAGTGCATTTGCGTCATGACCTAAGATATAGGTTTGTATAGAATTATTTCCCATAATTTTTGGAGGGGCGGCGCCACTCACCACAGAAACATGTTTCAACTTATATCCAATATCATTTAATAAATACTTGGTTATACCCGGTTTGTAGTCGGGTTCTTGTGGCTCAATCTTTGGTTATCTGTGTAGTGTTTTGTATATTATAATGATTAGTGTGCTCGCCTCTAGGTCCAGTCGTGTCAAACCAAAGACTATGAAATTGGTATTTGTTGCTTCTCCGCTAAGCATTAGAAAAGGAGTAAGAGCAAAGACTGGTCGGCATGGAATCAGAATAATGTGTCCGAGTGGAGCAACATGTCTATCCGCGGACTGTTGTTTCAGTGAGCTAGCACTATTAAAATCCAACTCAGTGTGTTGGTCTAGAACAAAGCGGACCCCATCATCATCGCATTGAAAACTAACTTGCTCTGGCCATGATATAGCTGAAAAATTGCTAAGCTATAATCACTCACTTACTCGTTTTAGTTTAAGACTTCTCATTACCTCGTTGGTATGTTTAAACTTTATAAAGTTACGTGAATCATATTGTTGACATAAGAGGGGATTCCCCCATACGATATTTTGTTACTATACAACACATTATTATGCTTTCTGTAAATTTCGTCTGCAATTTAAGTTCATGCGATATTTTGGCTTATCATCCTTCTCTCCGGCTATATCTACTTGCTGGCTGCATAAGCAAAACTCGTATCAAAGTCGCGCGTGAGCTGAGCAGAACTTATCAACAGTCAGCAGGAGTTATCACCAAATTTTCCTAACATTTAAACGTTAATTCCTGTAGAGATGGCAAAAATAAATAAAATTAATCGACACCATTAGCTAGTTTACATTATTTTGTTTTAAGCATATATCAAATTAGGAACTGTCGTGTTAGAAATATCAACAAACATCGTCCTACAAAAATGTAGTTTATACAATTCTTGATAACCTCTGCTGAGACGTCATAAGGAAAGTTTCAAGTGACGTTCATGTTTTCTAAACCGAAACGGCATTGATAAACAAAACCTTTAATGAAAATGGGTGACTTCGTTGTTTGTAATAAAAATAAAAAAAAAAAAAACAATGAATATCACAATTAAAGAAAAAATGCAACAATCTTAACATTTATATAAACCTGTAAAAATGAATGGTATATTTGCAAACTACTTTTGAACTACGGTTTTAGGGAAGTGTATTTTGAATATTTTGAATCATGTAATTTTTCCCGCAAAAATACAATTATAGATGTATCCGTGTTTATGGTTGATTTAAGGATGATAAATATGTCATCTGAATGTGAATATGATTGATGCTAAAACATATTAGCCTGCTCGACAGAATATGAAGTTCATATTCTGGCTCGGCAGGCTGATATTTTCGGTATCAATCAATTCACATCCAGATAACATATACATATATAACAAAGAATTATATAGCGTTGATATACTATGCGAAAATATTACATCTACTAAGCCAGTTTCACGCGGGGAAGGTTGGATTTTCAGCTGTCAGTCAAGCTATATATAGTTAGTCCACGTGCAAGGGGGAGGATCCAATCTGTCAATCTATCATAGTCGTCTAAACGTTTTTTAATACTTGTTATTGTTGTTAATTAAATTTCAAACTTCCGAAATCTTTATATTTTTAAAGCCTTAAATGAAACAAAGAATATTCTCACACATTCAAGACTATCTGATTCAATATATTAGTCACCAATATTAGGACCTCCTTTATTGTAATAGTTCTCAGTATATTTTGTCTACATATAACAGTCAGCATAATAATATTAATAATAATAATAATAATGTTGTGTTAGCAATGACTATGTCCTTCGGGTCGTGCACTATGTCTTCAACCCTGACCACTACATTGGGATAGTCATTGCTAACACAACATTATTATATAGATAGCCATTGGAATATGAGATTTAAATACATTTAACAGATATTTAAAAAAACAAAGGATTTATCGATTCTACTTAATAAATAAATGACAAAGAAGACGTTTAAATATTACTGTGTGGATTTCCTTGTACGATTGCTGATTCGTGGAAATGGGACAACAAAGGTTACTTAGAATACTACGTTGGTTAGTGTTTAGTTATGCTGTATACACGATGAAACATGTGTTTTGGTTTGAGTAACAATGAATGATGTATGGGTTCTTACTGATAACAATATATACATTTTACGACAGATTTACTTTCAAACTAAACACATTTAAACGAGGTGTGACAAGTGTCATTGACAAACCAAACTACGGATCACAGTAGGTTTGGATATTCTGCTAGCATTTGTCTTTCTCCTTCTTTTTATTATTACAGCATATTAATCTATTGCATTGACACATCAAGAAGCTAATATGTAATAGTACCTACAATTACATCCATAAGCAACAATATTTTATAGTAGCAGGCCTTTGTTCAATTGAATTCATGAAAAAACTAAAATAGTTACCTTTGCGTTTTGGTATGCTATGCTGCTACCATTCTTTCTTTTTTTGCGTTTTTTGTTATAGTAGATTAAATTATTTGAGCAAAAGAAAAAAGTGAACAGCACGTGTATTAGCACGTACACAAACTATGATATGATATTCTCTATCATTGCGTGCGTAAGCAACACTATATTTAAAGCAACAGGCCTGTATCCAATTGAATTAATTAAAAAATATAAAAAAAAGAAAAAAACATAATTACCTTTGGGTTTGCTTATGCTGCTAGTATTCTTCTTTTTTCTTTCTTATTTTTTCTTACAGTAGAATAAACTATTTGAGCAAACGAAAAGAGTGAAAAACACGTGCATTATTTCAAAGCAACGAAAAAATAATTACCTTGGAATGCAGGCGCTCTGCACCGTTATGGTTACTAAGGTAGTCAGACAACGGTACGTAATCAGTATTAATTACATTTAAATTTGAAACAATAGAAATAAATGGACCATTACATAAAGATACATGACCTTTTCCATATCAGTCCGAGACGCAGTCGAGGGTTGATATGGGTCGAGGGGTGATAGCCGGGATGATATGGAAAAGGTCATGTATTAATCTTTTTATTATATAGTTCCGACAAATTGTTTTATGAAGCAAATACACAAAATGAATAATCAAATGACTTTATATTGAAGTTTCATTATGTCTT
This sequence comes from Gigantidas platifrons, assembly GCA_002080005.1. Classification (NCBI taxonomy): domain Eukaryota; kingdom Metazoa; phylum Mollusca; class Bivalvia; order Mytilida; family Modiolidae; genus Gigantidas; species Gigantidas platifrons. Next base: position 195,393 of record MJUT01037630.1, read on the forward strand.
CAACAGATTCATTTTCAGAACACTATTGTCGAACAAGAGCATATCTATCCTCAATCAATATTAATGGTAGCGGTATATTTATGTCTTCTCTGTATCGATATATATTATGAGAATACAGATGATATATTTTCCTTTGTTAATGTTCCAGACCAAATCCGTATTTGGACCATACTCATATGGTCCGAACATACGCGTATGGTCTGACCACTAAATATAATCTAGAACGTAACGGTATCGATTTTATTGATTAGCGTCCCTTATTGTATGATTATTTTAACTCACTATTCAAATGACCCCTCGTATGATCTTAGATTAAATAAACTTGAACTTTATTCAGTACTTCGTAGAGTAAACTGTCGTTTTTCAAAATGTCGTGGGAAAACAAATTTAATACATACTTACATAAAATAACCGAAAAGACTACCACAGGATTGATTTCTGACGGAAAAGCTGAAGAATAAAAAATGTGTTACGGACTTATGTGTTTAATGAAAAAAAATCCTACAGAACATTCGAGGTTCCGCAAATATGTGAAAGAGAGAAAATTTCTGCTTATTAAATGCCCTTTACTCGGAGTAGAGGATGAACTGTGTGTACCAGCAAAAGAGGTTGGTTTATCTTGATTTAATCTCTTTTGTCAATTGATCCCGCATCCCATTCTCTCACATATTCCAAACACCCAAAAGAATGATAAAAGTTACCCAAGAAAACTAATAAGCGACAGAGTTGGACTCAGAGACCGATCTTCAGACGAATTCACAAGCAGATTTACAGACGGACGTCGAATGCGAGACAATTACTCATCCTGATGTTTCATAGACGGACATTGAACCAGGAACAAGCACACAGACGGACTCACAGACTGACACAGATTTATCAGACTTGCCACCTGCTAAACGACTACGTACGGATTCTGGTAATGTACTGTATGAAGTAAGTGATCACAGTTCATCTCAGGAGGAGATTGTGGCTGAAGATGACTTTACCATTTTCCATGACCTGTTGATGGACGGGACTGCTGACCAGGCAGATGAAGTAACATTACAACCAACAACCAGTGTTAAGCATGATAAATTTCGTAAAATGGTTGATGCTAGTTACGCTAAAACTGTACAATATACTATGAGAAAATACAACAAAAAAGTGTCTAGAGGTAATGATTAAATTGTAAAGGGTAGTTTTGTCACTGTTAGAATTCCTACAGTTGATAGGACTTATGTGGACTTGGCTATGCTTCTTTGTAAGGTAGTAGATGTAGTTGGGAAAGATGGGAGTCTTTTTAAATTAGCATGTCCTTACGGAATTCTGATTTCATTATATGATATGGGTGATCTGGAATTGTTAAATTCAGTGGTTGATGTTTCTTATTGAGTCGAAACTCCCATCTCTCTCCACGCAGCAGCTAAACAAGCAAGTTTTTCATTGGCTTGCAAAAGATGCAAGTGCAAAATCGTGCAAATGTAGAAAGACAGAAGTTCGTGTGGGAGCAAATGTCACCCTGGGCATATGTGTTTAATGTTTAACATTGATTTCCACATGTACATGTATGTTGCACTTGACTGCTAAATATGTGTAAATGCGTTTCATTATTTAATATTATATATTTCCTTCAAAATCGCCTTCTTCGTTTGATACACATATGGTCTAAATACCGATTTGGTCTAACTCGTTGATGACCATACGCGTATGGTCCGACCATATGAGTATACGGATTTGGTCCGGACCATACGCGCATGGTCCAAATACGGATTTGGTCTGGAACATTAACATAGAGGTCTTATGCCCTCAATCGTATGGTAGTTGCATTTACATCAACGCCATCCTTAAACAAAATAAGTTTGAAGATACTAAAGGGGTGATCAGAAGTTGGACATCGAAGACAGTCAGATAATACAATGGCTTAAAGAAAACGGACAAACAATGATCTACAAAACATTAATCAATTTTATTTGTATGTAAACAATTTATTCTTCGGTAAATGGCCGTTTTCGGGTTGAGACGACCAAGTTAAGACGAGTTCATGTGCACTCAAATACACTGTAATTAGATTACACAATTTAAAGTCAGATACATATATTGTACACATAGAACCACTTTGGAAATAAAAAAAACGATAAGTAACGTCACATTGCTGTTAAAATGACGTCACCCTGATGAAAGGGTCATAACATCAGGAATAATACCGCACACGACGTTACGGTTATACACGAAACGCTGCAGTCAAAATGTTAATTAAAGCTTTTTTTTTTTTTATCGTAAAGCATCATAATGTACTCTATGACCTACATTTCTCAGTCACGTACTATGACGTAGTGCACAAGAATACCTGATATATAAATTAGGTATCGATCAATGAAAGCCATACATAGGTGTGTGTATATGCAAACAAATGTTGTTTACGGAAGAAATAGGTACTTTTATGTGTTGATATGGAACATCGCCGGATCTTCCACTCGTGATATAATTTTTTTATGTCTTTCCACTCGTTCCGCTACGCTCCACTCGTGAATAGATATCAAATTGCTATCACTCGTGGAAGATCCACCGGTCTTCCATAATATGGATTAGGCACAGCCTACAGGCGAGCATCGCATCTACGCATATACATGTACATGTATTTTACTAGT
>MJUT01037630.1:202135-217008 GCA_002080005.1 Gigantidas platifrons
TAGTTTATCAATCGGTGTCACAAAAGTCAATTTTATGTGATATGTATTTCATAAAGCTCAATGATATTGATCTGATAATTTATGCAAATTAGTTACTGATCAATTGCGGGGTTCTCTAGGATAGTAAACGTTGCTGGTTTACGGTAGATATAGGTACTTACATGCGATGTTGGGAAAGCCCGGGTGATCTTCCACTCGTGATAGAAATTGTTTCTTTTCGCTCGTTTCGCTGCGCTCCACTCGCGAAAAGACATACAATTTCTATCCATATGGCAAAATCAGGCCGGTTTCCACATTTGCAAACGTCGCCATTTTTTTTTAAATGGCGTCGATGCGCTGGTCAATTTTAATGGCAATTTTTTCAAAAGATTGCTATTTTAGAAATAATAGAGTTTCTGGTCAATTTGCGATGTGCGAAAATTTACCCTGACACCGCTTTCAGTTCAATTCCCAAATTTCAATTTACTTTGATATAAAACAGTGGTTCCTGAGTGATATCAGAAAAATGAATATTATTCTTTCAATATCTATGCAAACAGTGAAAAAATCACAAGAGAAAACGTTGAAAGAGACACAATAAACAACTGTTACTGTTGATGCGATGCAAAATTGTAAAACTTCCGGTCTTAAATATCCGGGAAAACATGCAAAAATTGCCATAAATAAAGAACAAAGGTTCCCAGCAGCTTTAAATTTCCATGAGTTTGATGTCCTGACTACGAATATATGTCTAGGGTCCCTTGAGGTATGTAAAACATACTGGAAAAATATATATTTCATACAGAATCCTGTCTGCATCTTGACACCGGTTGAAATAAAAATAACTAATCACGTGATCAAAAGGAATTTGAGGTGCCTTAAGGGAATACAAGCACATTTTTGTAATGAATATATTTTCAAAAATTAAGTCACGTGACAATAGTCTCATGAATATTCATGAACTCATCAATTAAAAAGTAGCCGCGATTTTGCCATATGTCACTCGTGGAAGATCACCAGGTATTTCTCAAGAACGTATGTAAGAACCTATTAGTCTTCCATAAATGGCCGTTTTCAGTGTGAGATGACCCGTTGAGGATCGGTGCACGTGACCTCATCTCCAACGCAATGAGACATAGCTTTTCGGCTAATCAGATAGCGCCGTTATTTTTAAAAACAAGTAATAAAAAATAACAAAAATATTTTTTTCTTGTAAAATTACGATTTGAAAACTATATAACCCTTTGACTGCGTTAGGGACATATATGTCCCTTGTTGGTAGACTGTGCTAGGGACATATATGTCCCTTGATAAAGAAATTTACTTTTATTTTCCTTAAGAATAAGTTACTCAAATACATTATAATTAGATTACACAATTTAAATTCAGATACAGATATTACACATATAGAACCACTTTAAGACTTTAAAAAAAGTAAGTAACGTCACATTGCTGTTAAAATGACGTCACCCTGATTTAATTAAAGCTCTTTTTATCGTAAAGCAACATAATATACTCTATGGCCTACATTTCTCAGTCACGTACTATGACGTAGTGCACAATAATACCTGATATGTAAATGAAGTATCGATCAATGAAAGCCATACATAGGTGTGTGTATATGATAACAAATGTTGTCTATGGCAGAAATAGGTACTTTTATGTATTGATATGGAACATCGCCGGAACTTCCACTCGTGAAAGATATGTTTTATGTCTTTCCACTCGTTTCACTGCGCTCCAATCGTGAAAAGACATAACATTTCTATCACTCGTGAAAGATCCACCGATCTTCCAAATCAACGTATGAAAGAACATATTGGTCTTTACTCCTAGACATAAAAAACATGGTTATTATCGTAAAATCAAAATGCTTAAAGCACGATTTCCTCTCCAAAATATCTGATATTTATGTAGGTAGTGCCGATTTTTGTGGCTCGGTCTGGAAACAGTGAAGTGGCATTTTGTTAAGATTGATCCTACCGATGCAACCAACTGTTGCTTAAATATAACAAAAAGTGGCGTTAAGCACTCAATAGCAACATATTTATTTTGCTGGGTTGTGATTTTTTCTTGTGGGACCAAGAAACATAGAAACAAACAACAAAACAACGACTTACGCAGAAAATGAATGAATAAAACATTCACAAATAGTATGGAAAATAATATTTGACAACATGAATCCAATGTAACGAAATATCGGCAACAGAGTACCGAAGGCACAAGGTAAAGGGATTATTTAATTAACGACAGAATCCAAAGACCAGGCAAAATCGAGATAACATTCATGAAAACGACTAACAATAGGATTACACAAATACAACACAGCAGATAATAATAATACGTTGTAATTTAAATTATATTTTGTCCGTTTAAATAACGTTAGGCGGCTCAAAGTTCAATTGAAAAATCAAAGTCTATTTACTTTTATAAAGATTGTGTATCTATTTACATACGTTTGTAATACAATATCTGATCTAAGCAAGATATATTCATACAAATAGTGCATTGGTTATTTATAATAAAAATATACACATTAGTGTAAACAATATTTATTGAATAAATTGTATTAGTTATAGCAATAGTACATACATAGGGATCAGAAAACAAGTGACGCAGCACTTATATAAATTCTTCTCCCAGATACAAAAAAGAGAAAAGAAAAGAAAAATACATATAAGATGGATATGAAACATGCACATTAATAATACACACATTTGTTTAAATAAACATATCAAAGTGAAGGGGTGACAATTTGTACAATGAACAATAAAATGACAAATCTAATATTATGCAACAAGTAAAAGCAAGATTAATTTATATTCTATGGGGTAAAACGTTTAGATTTTATTATAAAATCTTGAATTACAAGGAAATTACTTTCATTTTCACAATCTGGGAGGTTAGAGTCACCAAAGAGTAGATTATTAATATTCAAATGACAAGACAGGTATACACATTACTTGGCAGTTTAAAAACATATTAATAATACAACTATAATATATTTGACCTACATGACCTAGAGGTCGCCATGTTCGTAAGTTAGAACCAATTACAAATACCTATCCAATCAGTGCCTACCACCACGAAAGTTGTGAGTTCGAATCCTGCTCATGGCGAGGTGTACTTGATACTACATTATGTGATGAAGTTTGTCAGTGACTTGCTACAGGTCGATGGTTTTCTCCAGTTTCTTCTAGCAATAAAGCTGATCGCCACGATGTAACCGAAATATTAATGAAAGTGGCGTTAAACACCATAACCGTAACCACTACATGACATACACATGTAGAACACATTCGACATTTGGGATAAATGCAAGCGTAATAAACAATAAACATATGTATAATCGTATGTAGATGGTACATATATACTTAATATTATAATTTAACAACAATCTAACTCAGCAATGTTTAATATATTGTATAGGATAATGAAGAATTCATTATACAGGCACATGAAATAAAGTATATTATACAAACGTCTAAGCAGGTGACAACCATGCAATATATATGATACACTGGATCGCAAAGTTACTTGAAATACTAGGTTAATACTAAATATTTATATACGTCTGAGAATAGTGTTAGAATTAGACCTTTAAGATGATAACATTTTATTCTTCCCTCGACGGGATTTGAACTCGCTCACAAATTTATTTTTTCATAGTAAAATAGTGTACATTTTATTTCGATTTTGCTTTTCTCATGAAAACTCAAGAAGTATTTTTCCATCTGCTAACCTTTGGAAGATATGTGGTTCAAAAATCATTTTCGAAGAAAAGGTCCTTATCATGAATAATCTGGAATACATTGTATATTTTGATATGTATATTATCATTTGGAAAAACTTAGTCTCCCTGGTGAAAACAATTAGTTGCTCTTGTATGTGACTGTATCGTACCATTAATCGGATTATCTTTGTAACAAGACAGTACCTGCATTTTCCGGTTTTTTTTGTGTCTATTTGTTCGAGACAGGACGTGCGTGCTCGTTTTATTGATACGGTTTAAGCTTTCTGCCCATAACAAAGATACGTTCCTATCACGGAGAGGGTGTTTAACACAATAGAACGCACGAGTTCACCTACAAATAAACGTTAGTAACACCAAAGGGACAAACAAGAATGAACAAGCCAGAGAAATTGGCAACATTAGGCACACAAGACACAATACGATCAGAAACAAAATAAAAAACACAACACAGTGTGTGTTGGACACCACTATTCTAAAACAAACACAAATAGCGTAAATAAGACCCGAGTCGTCCTACAAACAACTGAAAGTAATGATGAACCGACCATCGTGTTTTTTTTTTATAGACTGTCATTTTCATTGAATAACCAAACATTTTCTTTTTTCTTCGTATGTGTGTCGTACCAATGATATTACCCACCAATGATATTACCCATTAATGATATTTCCCAATTAACGTTCCAGTTTTTTGCAATTGTATCGTAGCATAGATATATCCCATTTAAGAATGACTTTACCAAGATAGACCAAAACAGTTCACTTTTTGAATGTGTATCTTCCCCTGCGTTCCAGTTTTTGAACCTGTATCCTAACACAGATGTGTTTCCATTAAGGAGAGGCGTTACATCTAGATGTTATATTACGAAGGACAAGTTAACATGCCATTTTATTTATTTATTTATTAAAATGTACATGTATGTACCAATCGGAAATGTCTCATCAAACAAGGCAATGAACGAGAATCACGACTTGGTTGAGTAAAAATAAAATATCCAAGTGATATTTTGAAAAATTACATTGACCCTACCGACACGATGAATGATAAAATATAAATACTTAATTGAGTGCATTAAATTTTCAATATTTATTAATATAGAAAACCTGTAAATGCGTTCAATTCAAATTTGTCACCTTAATACGATGTTTGTTATAAATTATTTCATGTGAAAAGAAAAACGTATGTAAAGAAGATATTAAGATGCTGATGAAAATGTATTTAGCCAATGTGTGTATATTGTGGATGGCAGTTTCTAGTGTTACATGCTTTTTACGTCTGATACCAGAACAACAGAAAGGTAAATGCTGATAATATTTTAGAGTATCATGATCCGCCAAAAAAAATAAATAAAAAATAAAATAGAATAAAATAATAAAAACAAAGTATTCACGTTATATGATTGTAAAATTGATAATTTGATTCAAATGTTTAATATTTGTTTGTTAGTATTAGGGTTACGATTGTGATTTAACGTCACTTTCAACAATATTTCAGTTATATGGTGGCAGTCAGTTTTATTGGTGAAAGAAACTGGAGAAAACCACAGATCTGTCGCCAGTCACTGACTTATTTGTATCATATTATTGTTTATAAATATGACATCATCCTTAATCGAAAAGGAAAAAAATATTGGGCTGTTTCTAACTGATATTGTAATATGTCATGAATTAAATTTAACGGCTGTTTTATAGAGATAATGGAAGAGTTTTTATATGTTGGTATATACCATACTGATCTCTCAATTGTGTCATTGGCAATGCTTGGCAATTGTAACCATTTGATGTGCGACAATTATTTTATGAATTAAATTCCTCGGCTGCATTGGGGAGCTATTGGAAGAGCCGTTCTTGGTTTATACTATGCTGATTGCATTTGAGTTTTGAAGAACGTTATGTCAGCCAATAATTAGAACAAAAACAAATGACATACGTCTAGGTAAATGCTTTTTTTGGTTAAATCGACCGCGACTTTATGATTAAAGCTTCTTTCTTCTCCTAAGTGCAATTTGATGCTATATATTTCTGGTCAGTTTAATAATTTACATGTTCACTTGGCAAAATCAAGAATTAAATGTTTAAACATTATTTCTGAAAATATTTATGCATTCTTTATATGGCAATACACCATGATATGTCTTATAGTTCTAACACATTTTCCACACAAGGAGTCCGATCAAGGTACTAATTCATGTTATGGAAACCCATGCCAAGTTAATGCATTGATAATTTACTCTCCCTATTAAATAACAACATAGTGGACGCAGTTTGTTGGTTGACCAACTGTTTAAGAGTCATTGATTTGATTCATTGATTGAACTCGTGCATACCCTGGAATTTACCATATCGACCTTATCAATAAAAAAAGTTGATATCGACTTTAGTGCGCCCTATACGTTTCTGGAATATCTTTCATCAGGTACGCTCAAAGTCAAAAGATTGGAAAACCCAATGATTTAATAGTCTTTGGGAGGTAGTAAACCAAACTATCCTAGGTAAATCCAACTATCCATTACACGATTTTGCATTATTTGAATGTTAGCAAGCTTTAAAACACGACGGGTTCCACTAGTGGAGCAGGAACTGCTCGCCCTTCCGGAGCACCTAAGTTCGCCACCGGTTTTTAGTGGGGTTCGTGTTACTCGATCTTTAGCTTGATGTGTAATGTCTTGTAGATCGTTGTTTTTCCTTTTGTACTTTTTATTTTGGCCATTGTGCTGTCTGTCTTTCTTCGATTTACGAATTCTGATTATCACTTTGATATTTTCAACCTTTTACTTAGAACGAACTACAAGTCTTGACATAACGTTGTTTCGTTTTCAGGAGAAGTTGATGTAAATATAAAAGAAGGCACCAGAAGTAAAAGATCTATAGACGAGACGTTTCATCCACATAATTATGACTTAGAAATTGTATTGGCTGGGTCAAAAGTACATTTGCACTTAATAAGGAATGACAATATTGACACTGATGTCCCAACGTTGTCACTGAAGGACCGTCTGATGACTACAGATGTGCATAATTCGGAGGTAAGCGCAATAAGATACATTATTTAAAAAATTAGGCACTCTTTTTCGAATTATTGAAAGAACAGATTGTTTTTATTATTATATTATTACTAGCTTCTCTAGATTGTCCATTCGTGATTGCCCCTTCGTTTCTGTGTAACTTTCATTTAACCCCGCCACGTGTTTTATTTAAGTGCATGTGTCATGCTAGGAAAGTGACCGATCATGCATATATACCATATTTGGTGTATTGATGAATATACAATTTTTTTTTCCGAGTCTGAAAACGTGGATAAAGACGAACTTTAGCGAGTATATCCCCTCGTTTCGTGTCGAATCAATTAAAGTTTATATTCATTATCAATAGGCCAATATTGTATTTATTCTGCAATCCACGATGTTTTCATCAATAATCTTATGCCATAAATGCATTTCTTTTTGATTATTATGCCAATTGGAGTCACACTATTTACGCAGTGGTATACACGAGGTGTAAATCGTTATATTGGACTAAATCTAAATTCGCGTATAAGTAGTTCCCGAAAGGAATTGAAATAACTTTGATTCAAATGCATATTTATTGATTAAGATGAAAACCAAGATTGCAACTTGACATTTTAGAACCCGATCCATATCTATTTAACATGTTTTAATAACTTCACTCTAGGTTTTTAGCGTGTTTTGTGTTACTCGATCTTTAGTTTTATGTGTATGCTTTGTAGATCGTTGTTTGTGCTTTTGTGGTTTTTCTTTTGGCCATTGTGTTGTCTCATTATCATCTCATTAATAAATAACTTGTTCTCGACATGACATAGCTGAAAATGACTGAGTTGGCTCTAAGCAATCATCAATCACTCAATCGATTTCGTTTAAGTCTTCTTTATTCTTGATCAAACTTTATTTAGCTACGTGAATTATATTGTTGACAAAAGAGGGGATTTCCCCATACGATACATTATTACTATGTAACACAACAACTATTGCAAAATGATATTTAAATATGTTGAACACATATTAAAAAAACAAGTGATTTATAAATTCGACCTACTAAATAAATGACAAAAAAGACATTTAAATCTCACTGTGTTAACGTCCTTGTATGATTACTGATTCGTGAAAATGGAACAATTACTGTTACTTAGAAGGCTATGTTTAATATTGTAGTATTATCTATACTCTGATTAAATCTTGAGGACGAACATGCAAAATAATGCACCCCCATTTTTCATCGACAGAAAGCAAGTGATGGCTACATCACACCTTTTTGATATACAAAAAAACAGACACATTTTCAATTTGCCGACAGCCCGTCGTATTTGATAAAAAAATATATATATATGTTAAAAAAAAAATATCCCTCATCGATAGCCAAGGCCGACCAGGAAAAACCTCGAATGTTCGTGGTAACCTGTATCCGATGTCAAAGCACAAGCCTATCTCAGAATTTGTTGTCGGACCTCACCAATTGCATATATTTATATATCAAAATGAAGTTTACTAACTTGAACGACGGCTAGAAAGTGAAAAAAACTATTCAAACAGACGTAACAATCACGATAGGAATCAGCCCCCTGATTGGAAAAAAAAATACACATATCGACAATACAACATTTTCCCGCTATACTAGTCGAAACGCGGGAAAATATTATTATAGTTTGAATACCTGACCAAACGTGTGTTTTTTGTTTGTCACTTCTTTTTAAATGACTTGCATTTAATAAATATGGACTTAATATGGGACGAAGTCCCAACTATGGTAGAAATAGCAATTTTTTTCTATATACTAATGACTAAATTTTCATGCACCAGAAATGACATACCGGAAGCAATACATGTACAGCCAGAGTGGGTTTCTGCAAAAAATTCGATGCAGTAAAAAATTGCTCTTGTAGGGGCACGAGTATCAAAGTACTAAAAACGACATATTGTATAAATATAATCAAGAACGGGTACAAGGATGTAGAAAAAAATAATAAAGTTGCAGCTCTCGTGAGAAGTGGAACCATATGCCTGTTCAAAATATCGCGAGATAGAGCGTGAAGTAGTCCTTGACAACCATAAACAAAGATGACCGACAATGTCTATAATCTTTATGATGTATAAAACTAATGACGGCTTTTCTCGTGAATAAAGCATCGCACATGAACAACAAAATGTGCAAACTAAAGCTATAGTACAATAAAGTGTATTTACTTTTTCCGGTTATGAACCATGTTCGGTAGCGGATACGAAAACTGTCCGGAGTTTGGTCCCCGATATGTTGTTAAAAAAATTATTGAACTTCGTCCCAAGTTAGGTAACACCTATTATCATATTATGTCTCAATGCTTGTTTTTACATTTATACTATAGCAATGATATAACTGAATTATTGTTGAAAATGGCGTTAAACGCCATAACCCCAACCCCTACATGTTGTGATGTAATTATACTTTTCTTAGGGAACTACGAGAGGTAATTAAAAACACGTCTGCTCCGTTTACATACGTTTTATTAAGAGAAAGTAAAACACAGAACAAATCCGGACATCCTTTGCCACATACGTAATACAATACGTAAACAGAATTATGCACATGATAAACAATACTGAAACTGAATTACACACAAACATAAATATATGCATACATGTATATATCACAATGTAAACGATAGGAACATATTATTACAAAAAAAAGAAAGATGTTTAGCATACATGTGTATATGCAATGTAGTCTCATTTTGTAGATAAAATGTATATATCCAATTTAGTGGACACCACGCGCCTCCGAAATATCCAATCGGGTACGCTCATGGTTATACATATATTTGCTCTGGATTGTCCCTTTTTGATTTCCCCTTCGGTATATTCTCTAACGTTTTTGTAGACATAACAGGCGGTTTTTATGTTTTTGTCTACCAGGAATAGAGCGGCTAAATCTAAATGAAAACGATCTCCGAAAATGCGTGCCATGGTACATGTATCATGACATTGTAATGACGAGTTTATTGACTGAGCCGATTATTAAAGGGCTTGTAAGATATATTTTGGATATAGTATTGTATGTTCTTCGATTTTGTGGCTACTCATTATTCCTTTGATATCTTCATTTGGAAAATAATTAGTAAGTGATTGTTCTTTAGGGCCAATTGAGCAATTTTTAATCTGTATCTTACTAACGGGGGTAAAGTACATTCTACAAAAATTGTCAGCTGTATGATAACATCTATTCAATGGCCTTTTTGCTATTTATTTTAGCTCTTACGTTCACAGCTATATTATAGCCAATACAAGTTTAATTTCATTGATGTGATGATGATTTCCTCTTTGTACAAGACCAACACGACTCGTGTGTGATTGCTATGGTAATAGCTCTATCGTGATTATCGGGTGGGGGAGGTGGTGGGTTCTCTTAACAAAATGACTGGTGACATTCCCGGCCATAGGCATACATAACTCTGTCTGCAAATATTAATATTTATGGACATGCTACAGATAAACGTCCAGCGAGCAATATTTCAGCGATACTCAGGATGAGAACAAGTTCAATGGTACATAAACTCTGTATAGAAACGAGGGAGGTCAGTATTGAAGAGTAAGCCCACGTTAGTGTTGGTAGAAGTGTGGTCAAATGTCAACAGTCTTAGCCACCTACCAACCCATGCCCCTAATAATTGATAGTAAGCGAAAGTAACACGACAATGTAGGTGTAAGCATGTAATGTAAAAGACTTGTGGTTTGTTATTATATATTGCTCATGGTTTGTGTTGGGTGTAACCAAGATTTCGCTAACACTGTGAGTTCGAACCTTGGTCATGGCGAGATGTACTCGATACAACATTATGTGAAAAAGTTTGCAAATTTGTCCGGTTAACTCCACCTATAAAACTGACTGCCACGATTTAACTAAAGCATTGTTGAAAGTGGCATTAAACACCATATCCCTAACCTTTACCCACAATGCAATTTTTACGAATCATATGATAAATATCAACTTAAGGTGGTACCATACACTTCAGGTAAAATTTGATCTGCTCGTTTAATTTTCTAATTTTTTTTTATTCAAACATATATCCACTGTAAAAGATATCAAAATTTTACCAAAGTCCAACCAACAGACTCAGAGCTATCAATTCACTAGCCACACACAGCTGTTCTCTCTGTGGTTTTGATCACATAGACGCTTGAATTCTGCATACAAACATCATATGTTCAAAACGTTCAACTGATTTTAAAAGAGTTATCTCCCTGTAGTGTTAGATACCACCTTAACTGAAGTATTGTTGAAAGTGACGGTAAACATCCTAACACTAATCTTAACCCACAATGACAATTTGACGAATCAGAAGATAAATATCAACTTAAAGTGAGCAAGAGAGCTTCAAGTGATCGAGAGAGTGAGTATTGCTTAATGCCAACTCAGTAATATTACAACTATATCATAGTGAGAACAAGTCACAGTTGATGGGATGATGATGATGATCATCATCATCATCATTTTGTACCAGACCAACACACTCAGTGTTAGAGTTCAATAGTGCAAGCTCACTGACACAGCAGTCTAGGGATAAACATGTCACTCCAATTGGGTCAATTCTATAGTCATTGGTTCGTCCAGATCTGGCCTCGAGCACACGATCTACCGCACTCGAGATGAACATGCTAATCATTAGTATTCATTACACCACCGATTCGGTGTGATCAATTTCAAATTTAAATTGAAGGGAACAAAACTTAGGACAATTTCTCCTTTGAAATGCACAAACATTCACCTCCATGTTAGTGGTAGAAGTCGTTAGAAGCATTGGCAACATCATCTTCGCCAGCCAAGGGTTACGATCCGCTCCTCTTCTCTCCACCCTTGGCAGATTAAGTCAGAATTTTGTAATTCACACGTATCGCCCTCTAGCGAATTTATGAAGTTCAGCCCATTGTATTACATCATTATCAACCAATGAGAACGGACGTAGCCTAAGACTTCAGTTAATTGATCAAATACTTAAAAAGTTTCTGTAAATATCTTTATTCTGTGTAGGAGGGGGGAGGGGCAAAGATTCATGACAAAGTCTACAGTTTTCTCCACATGTCGCCATTGTTTACATTTTTCTTTCTCTATATGTGATCGTTATGTGATCTTTTGTTAGACGTATTTTGATTGGACGCAGCCACCCACAGCTGCTTCGAATAGAAAAATAATCCGTGGGGACCCGAAATTCCGACTTAATCTGCCAAGGGTGGAGAGAAGATGAGCGGATCGTAACCCTTGGCTAGCGAAGATGTGGCAACCTATTAGTGGATGGGTTATGGTTTCTTATTGAAAACAATATATACATTATACGACAGAGTTACTATTTTTTCTAGTAAGTTTATTTTAAACATATTTTTATTTGCTAAATATAACAAATAGAGATCGGACACAAGTTTTTTCAACCTATGAAGTCTTCTCCCTAATACAGTTGTTTACAATGAAATGATATAGTAATATGTATATAATATGCATAGAGATAAATAAACACAGAATGATTATATACAAAAATATAGGTTTAGACAATATTTTACTAAGAGATACTTTCAAACTGGACACATGCATTCAGTGCATACATATCACCACTGGTGTTGGGAATTCGAATTTCGATCAAGGCGAGATGCACGACATTATGTGATAAAGTTTGTCAGGGATTTGCGACAGATCGGTTGTTTTCTCCGGGTCCTCCAGTTTCCTCAAACAATAAAACTGAAATATTGTTGAACGTGGCGTTAAACACCATCAAACAAACAATCACATTTAAACAATGTGTGGCACGAGAAAAGACGAACAAAACTATGATTCTTAGCAGTTTGGATGTTCTGCTGACATTTTGACAGTAGATCAATCCATTCCATCAAAATATTAAAGTGAAAAGAAACACACGTGCATTATCACGTTAAAAATATAATATAATATTATTTACAATTGCGTCTTTAAGCAACAATAAAGTAACAGACCTCTGACCAATTGAATTCATTATAAAGACTAAACAGAATAATTACTTTTGCGCTTTAGTATACTGCTAGCATTGGTTTTTTTTTTGTTTTTTTGTTTTTTTTTTGGTTGCTTACAGTAAATTATTTGAGCAAAGGAAAAATAGTGAAAACCACGTACATTTAGCACGTCAACAAAATAAAATATGATATTCTCAACAATCGCGTCAGTAAGCAACAATATAATTTAAGCAACAAGCTTTATCAAATTGAATTAATTAAAAAAAAATAAAATAATTACCTTTCGGTGCTGGTTATGATCATAACATTCTTCTTTTTCTTTTTAATTTTTTTTACAGTAGAATAACTTATTTGGGCAAATGAAAAGAGTAAAAAACACATGCATTGACACGTCAACTAACTAAAATTTAGTAGTGCCTACAATTGTGTCTATAACCAACATTATTTTAAAGCAACAACAAAATAATTACCTTGGAATGCAGGAGCTATACACCGTTATGATTGCTAAGGTAGTTTGACAACGGTGCGCAATCTATACGAATTCCATTTAAATATGAAACAATAGAATTGAATGGAACATTACATACATATATATACTACAATTATATAATATTTGTGTGCAAGCTCATATTTATATGTATTATACCCTCAATACTTATGTGTGGTATTCTTTCTTTGTTGGATTTCTATCTTTGAATGTTTTCTTTATATGCCCATTGTGGGCCCAAAATTGGTTTAATAAAATTATCTAAAATTATCTTATCTTATAATGTCGTTCGAGTTACAACTTCTTATAAAGGGAATGTTAATCTAACATTTAACGGGTAAGGGTGAAAAAAAGGGGTGTTGTCGTGAAAAACAGAGAACAGTAAATCTCCGATTGTATATATTGTCAGTTCGGGTTACAAATTATTATATAGGGAATGGCAATTTAACATTTAAAGGAGCAGGAGGATCAAGAGAAAACAATGTCCTAAAATTTTATAGAAAAGAGTTAATTTACCCCTCCCCCCCAAAAAAAAACACGAGTCATATGACCATGCAATTTTAAATGGACAATTATATTTCATTTTGAGGAAAAAAATACCGGCATTTAATGTATAAAACATATTTTTTTTTCATGAAAAAATAACTGGATTATGGGGGGGGAGGGGTTTAAGTACTCACCGTGCTATATGTTAAATGGTCTGTCCATGAATAGTTAAATATTTGATACAACAATGTGTAGAATATCCAGTTTCGTTTTGTCTCCTGTGAAACGTTTTCAACATTAATTTAAAGTTATTTAATGTAGTAGTCATGACATTATTGATTAAGATAAGAATACAGTGACATAAATATCAGTATTTGAAGTGTAATAAATCATCTCTTATATAAACAAATATGGGGGTATATCCTTGCGGGTGGTTAACAGCATCGGTGGTGTAATGGCTAGACGTGCACGCCTCGAGTGTGGTAGATTATAGATTCGAGTCTCGGTCTGGTCAAAGCAAAGACTGTACTATTGGTATTTGGTGCTTCTCCGCGAAGCACGCAGCATTCAGGAGAAAGAGCAAAGACTGGTTTGCTCGGAATCAGAATAATGTGTCCAAGTGGGGCGACATGTCTACCGGTGGACTGTTGTTTCAGTGTGCTAGCATAGTAAAAATCCAACTCAGCGTTTTGGTCTAGAACATAGCGGACCTCATGATCATCTTATTGAAAATTAAATTGTTCTCGCCATGATATAGCTAAAAAATTGCTGAATTTGGCGTTAAACATCAATCACTCACTATAGCAATAGTGTTGAAATATAAATACAATCTTATTATATTCCTGTTTATTCATGACTATAAAAAAATACCGTTCCGCGAAAGTGACAAATATTCTAAGTGTAATGTTAGATAGCCTCTCATGTTCATTTACATCCATATCCTTTCTAACTACATGCTGTTCCTTTACTTTACTGTGTGTCTTAAGTGTAATACTAGATAGTCTCTCATGTGCCTTTACCTTACTTTGTGTCAAGTGTAATGTTGGATATTCTCTCATGTTCATTTTATACATGTACATCCATATCCTTTCTAACTACATGATGTTCCTTTACTTTACTGTGTGTCTTAAGTGTAATGCTAGATAGTCTCTCATGTGCCTTTACTTTACTGTGTGTCTTAAGTGTAATACTAGATGGTCTCTCATGT
>MJUT01037630.1:219583-233667 GCA_002080005.1 Gigantidas platifrons
TGCTTTGTTGAAACAAAAACTGATGATATAGATGAAATTAATTTACCAGGCTATGAATTCAAAATGAAAAATTAAAAAAAGTCTCCAGGGTTAGATCAGGGGGGATAACTCTCGGATATAAATTAGAACTAGCAGATAAAATCCAAGTTTTACAGAATGATTGTCAGTTTGTTTTTTGGTTCAAGATTTCATCCGAAATACTCATTACGGATGAAGATTTGTTATTTGGGATTGTATATATTCCCCCAGAATACACATTCTATTCATCTAATGATGCATTTAATGAACTACAAAACGAATATGCAAATTTTTCAAGAAATTATAAATACATATCATTACTTGGAGATTTTAACGGACGGACAGCAGACGACGACGATTATATATTTATGGATGAGTTAAAACATGGAAATGACGTGACCGAATTTATAGACAATGAAATAGCTATCCTAGATTCATTAAACATTCCAAGAAAAAGGTCCACATTGGACAAGGCTAAAAATAATTATGGGAAAAAACTATTAGATTTTTGTAAAGGTAATTGTATGTTTATTGTAAATGGTCGGATTGGTGAAGATAGCCAAATTGGTAAATTAACATGCAGAAATGCAAGTATTGTTGATTATTGTATTAGTAGTTCTAAATTGTTAAAATATATTTCAAACTTTAGTGTTGTTGATTTCAGCAATTTATACTCAGATGTCCATACGCCACTTGTGATAACCTTAACTGGTAGAACCCGGGTAGATAAAAACATTGATGACTGCTTATTAATTGAAAATGGAAAAGAAATAATAAAAAAATGGGAATATGAAAAATCTCCTGAGTTTCAAGCCAATATAGATATGGGTATGATTGAAGCACTCAAAGCAAATATTGATTCTTTTGGATCTAACGTTGATTTAGGGGAGATAAATGCTACAGTAAATAGTCTATGTAAAAAATTTATTAATTCTGCAAAATCAACATTTGGTGTCACAAAAACAAATTGTTTAAAAAGATATAAGAAAAAACTTGGGAAAACTGAAAGAGAATGGTTTGACAATGAGTGTAAATATACACGCCAAAATTATCGAAAACATAAAAGGAAATTTAAATTGCACAGAACAGACCAAAATTACCAAAATATGAAATCGTCTGAAAAACTCTATAAGAAAACTATGGATAAAGCTTTAAATAATCACAAAAGAAAAATGGCGAAAGAAATTAATAAATTACGTTCTAATAAATCCAAAGAATATTGGAAGTTATTAAATAATCACAAAAACAAAGTACAACCGGACATACCTATTGACAAATTATTTGACTTTTTCAAAAATCTTAATGCTGCACCTGAAGGGGAAAGGGATAATAATCTCCACACCTTAAACCCAGATGACGTTAATAGGCTGAATGATAATTTGAATAGAAGATTTTCTCGAGATGAAATTTATAGATGTATAAAAAAACTGAAAAATGACAAAGCATATGGTGATGACCTAATTATCAATGAATATATTAAGTCCACAGTAGATAAATTTATAGAATTGTATGAAAAGCTGTTTAATCTTATTTTCGAAACAGGAATTATTCCAGATAGTTGGTTAATTGGTTATATTAAACCTATTTACAAAAATAAGGGCAACACTATGGACCCTAAAAATTGTAGACCTATAACTATTTTAAGCTGCCTGGGGAAACTATTTACTTCCGTTCTTAGTGAAAGACTGACTGATTACTCAGACAATTTCCTTATTTTAAGTGAAAACCAATGTGGTTTTTGAAAAAAATATTCTACAATAGATAATTTATTTTTACTTCATTCTTTGTTTGAAATTATGAAAATAAAAAAGAAAAAAAAATTAGTCTGTGCGTTCGTCGATTTTGAAAAAGCTTTCGACAAGGTGTGGAGAGATGGACTCTGATATAAATTGCTACTAAATAATATGAATGGATATATGCACCATGTAATTGTAAATATGTACAATGGAACCAAATCTTGTATTTCGTATAACCACTGTAAGTCTGATTTTTTCCCCATGTAATAATGGTGTCAGACAAGGGGAAAATTTACCCCTTCCTTTTTTTCATTATATTTAAATGACCTTGAATCTTTTTTACATACTTGTAATTTAAATGGTTTAAATACAGTCTCAAACGAACTTGAAGACAAGCTAGGAATATTTTTACAACTGTTTTGTATTTTGTATGCTGATAACACTGTATTAATGGCAGAGTTAGCAACTGATCTCCAGAATTTTTTAGATTGTTTCGCGGATTACACTGACACTTGGAAGCTTAAAGTTAATATAGATAAAACCAAAATAATGATTTTCTCCAGGGGGCGACCTCCAGACAATGTACAATTTTTATTCCAAGGGAAACAACTAGATATTGTTAATGACTTCAATTACTTGGGTGTTGGGCTTTCACGAACTGGGAATTTTAAGAATACAAAACAAGGTAACGCAGAAAAAGCAACACCCTGTATGAAGTTTTAAAACTAGGTAGACTTCACAACCTCTCAATTAAATGTCAGTTGGACCTTTTTGATAAAATGGTAAAACCTGTGTTATCATACGGTTGTGAAATATGGGGTATGGGTAATAATGATATTTTGGAAAGGGTACATCTAAAATTTTGTAAATTATTGTTAAATTTAAAGCCATCGACCCCCTCTTACATGGTTTGTGGAGAACTTGAAGATACCCCATAGAAATAGATATTAAAGTGAGACTTATCTCATTCTGGACAAAATTATGTTGTGGTAAAGAATCAAAATTATCAGCTATTATGTACAAATTGTGTTTCCAAATGTCAGTAGGGGATAGATGTAATTTTTTGTGGTTGAATAAAATTAGCAATATATTGAACGAATGCGGTATGTCTAATATCTGGAATACGCAAACTTTTCTAAATTCTACTTGGTTAATAAACACTGTAAAGCTTAAACTTAGAGATCAATTTGAACAAACTTGGCATTCATTGATATATGATTCACCAAAGGCTAATAACTATAAGCTTTTTAAAACATCCTTCCAAATGGAAGACTATTTTGAACTCCTGGAACACAAAAACGCCATTGATTGCTGCAGATTTATAACCACAAATCATAAGTTACCAATTGAGCAGGATAGGTGGGATAATATTGATAGAAATAATCGAATATGCTTTCTGTGTAATAGTGATATCGGAGATGAATTCCATTATATTTTACAGTGTCAATATTTTAAACCTAGTCGAAAATTATTGCTATCAAAGTATTATAACAATCATGTGAATGTATTAAAATTCAGAAATCTTATGACTTCAAAAAACAAAGTTGTACTTACTAAATTATGCAAATTAATAAAGATAATAGAAAAGGTATTTTGCGATCCAGGCTGAAACATACCAACCATTATTTATCTGATGTACTTGTAATTATTGTAAATACTAACTAAAATGTACTTCTCTATACC
Source organism: Gigantidas platifrons (assembly GCA_002080005.1). Classification (NCBI taxonomy): domain Eukaryota; kingdom Metazoa; phylum Mollusca; class Bivalvia; order Mytilida; family Modiolidae; genus Gigantidas; species Gigantidas platifrons. The sequence continues at coordinate 223,021 of MJUT01037630.1, forward strand.
TTTGTATATGGTTTGTTGAGAATAAAAAGATTATAATATGTCCCAATAAATATAATATGGGAAGTTAATTTAGGGAAAACGTTGTCTAATTACACACTATTTATTAGGGACGGACCATTTAACTGAAAAGGGGGGTATGTTTTTTTCTTAAAAAAATAATCTGACTTCCAATGTTACAAAAAAATATTTGCATCTTCATATGAGAAAAATCGATTTTCTAATCCAGAGTTTTTGCTACAAAATGTCTTGTTACACCTTGAAAAAAATCTCGAGCGGACAGCGCGCAAGAAATAAATGTCGTGACTTCCGTGTCGAAAAAAATATTCTGAGTGAAAATAAAAACTATAACCTACCTTCAATTTAAATGGTCGTTCCCTTAAGATTCAGAATGGTTTGATTTTATTTGATTTTGATTTTTGGTGTTTTTAACGCCACTTTCAACAATATTTCAGCTATATCATGGCGACCAGTTTTAGTGGTCGAGGTAGCCGGAATACCCGGAGAGAACCACCGACCATGGGCAAGCAACTGGTAAACTTTATCACTTGCGACTGCGAGTCGAGTGCACCCTTTTTTGTAATTTACAAAGCCGGGCGCGAACCCACACCGTATTGGTGATAGGCTTGTATGAGTTGTTAGATCCAACGACCTAACTCATTGAGCCACCCGGGCCCCTCTGAATGATTTGAAAATACACTTTTGCCTAAATACAGGAAACTTTGCGTTATCCTTAGATGCATCCGTTTGACAAAACAGAAAAAAGTTATTTACCAAATCCCAAGGAAAACATTTGTAAATCTTGACTTAAAAAGCCAAAATTGTTTGGACAATAGCCTGCATATGCACACTTGGGTGTATTAGGTTAACTGTAAGTTAGATTACTATCCTGTTCATTAATTCCAGCATTCATCGTTACTATCATCAGTTTAACACCAATGCCTTTCATCGTCCTCCAATAGGATTAACGAATAGAACTACTTTCTTTGGTCGTCCTGGAAAAAGTCACCACATCTGAGTAAAATAAACCCTTTGCGGAAATTAACAACACGGCCCCTAATCGCTCTAAATCATATCCAAATGATATGAATAAAAAATTGCTTAGAGAAACTTCCGGATAGAATAAGAATAATCAATGGGCCCACAATAGGGGCAAACAAATTGCATACACTGATTATTGTCATTCGAGGCAATTATATATATTAAAATTAAACCAAACAGTGTTAGAATTAGATTTTGAAGCTGTCAAACTTTTGTTCTTCCTTCGACGGGATTTGAACTCACACTATTGATACACTTCAGTACCATTCGCTTAGCCTTACGTCCAGCGCCCTAGACCACTCGACTACGTCAACTTTTAAGGAGTGGATATATATATATAAATAAATACAAGTATATACATGTATATATAAATACAATGTTTCTTGTCGGGTTTAGAGCCTTAAAGAGGACCTAAGGCAGGATCATACAAAAAGATAAGTCGAAAATTTTCTGCAAAATAAACCTTTTTCTAAAATTCAAAGAATGTCATTCGACTCTTTTATAATTTGTCTTTATCTACTGAAAGTTTGCTGGTTGTCTTTTACGTTAAATCGTCTGTAGAACTTTTCTCACGCAAACATCCATTGGGTTCAGAGATTTTTTATTCAATCAACGATAGATTTCTCATATAAAAGCACGCCAGAAAAAAATCAATCAATGAAATCAGTTTCAACTATAAGCCCTATAATTATTCAAATGAACTTTACTGAGCAAAAAGTACTCAGAGTAAAATTTCATGTGTATAGAATAGAATAGAATAGAATAGAATAAGTTTATTAACCAAATCAGGGTCCCAGGAGGGCATATACAATTAACAAATCAAATCAAATCAAATACTTTATTGCCATTATACAGTTACTGCATGTGACAAAAATAAACAGAATACAAACAATACATACATGGTAATAAAGACAAAATAATTTTCAAATAAACATTTCAAGAGTCCCCTGTCCTCAGTTCTGTAGACTGTTTTAAAAAGGAACCAAGCTTATTTACCTGAGTAGTTGTTTTAGGATTGAGGATATAAGTCACTTTATCACAATCTGATAAACAATTATGATTGATTCACAACAACATGTATAAGAGTAAAACCCTTAATAAAAAATATTCTGCAAGTGCTAAAAAATAAATCCTTTACGAATATTAACTTTAACAATTAGCGTGTACGCTTCGGGTGCGGTAGATCGTGGGTTCGAGCCCCGGTCAGGTCAAGTCAAAGACTATAAAATTGGTATTTGTAGCTTCTCCGCTAAGCACTCAGCATTAAGGAGAAAGAGCAAAGACTGGTTAGCTCGGAATCAGAATAATGTGTCCCAGTGGGGAGATTATTAGTTATCTTGGTGTAATCAGGGGTGTACAGAATTTTACACCGGTGTTGAATCAGGGGTGTACAGAATTTTACACCGGTGTAAAATTCTGTACACCCCAGGCTCAGATTATACCAAGATAACGAATTTATTCCTTATGAAGCTTTCCTTTACTTCTTGTTATACCGGGGTGTAAAACTGAAGAAAAAAAATGTGTACCCAACGACATTTTACATGTTTTAGGATCAAATGGTTTAGCTGGGGTGTAAATGGTTTAGCTGAGGGTGTAAATGGTTTAGCTAAGGTGGGGTCACGCTATTTACACCCGGGTAACTATAACCAATCAGATTGCAAGATTCTTGCTTCATAAGAAATAAATGTCTATCCACGGACTGTTGTTTCAGTGAGCTAGTGTAAGCATACTTTTATTCCGGTGTGTAGAATTTCCGGTTAGGGTTAGGGTTAGCATGGAAAAAATAAACCTAGTGCAATCAAAAATTCCGGAAATTATACACTAGTGTAACTTGTCCTCTGGAAAGAAAACACTGTTACACTAACACTATCAAAATCCAACTGAGCGTGTTGGTCTGGTGCAAAGCGGACTTCATCACCATCTCACTGAAAATTAACTTGTTCTCGCCATGATATAGCTGAAAAATTGCTGAGTTGGCGTTAAACAACAATCAATCAAATAATCACAGAATATTAACATATGAATCTAATAATGAATGAAATATCACTCTGCTACATTTAGTTCGAATATAATTAATCCAAATCGCAGGCTATTACTATTAACAATTTAAAATGGATCGAATAACAATTGGAGCATCTACATTTAATACAAGCGAGGAAGATATAGGTATTTGTATATGGTGGGATAACGGTGCGAGTATGCCATGTTATTCCATCGTCCAACACTTTAATTTCTGTCTTAACTCCACAAATGGTTACATTTAAATTCATGGTGATGTGTTGTTGTTTACATTTATGCAGCTGTACGCCGGTGAATGGTGAATGTGATTTGTAACAAGAGAGATAACTCTTGTTGTCTGTCTGTCTGTGTTGTACCCTATATATATAGTCAAGCTGAGAAAATAAAGAATCTATTATCCATTACAACGCACAATCCTCTTGAATACAAGCGAGGAAGATATAGGTATTTGTATGTGGTGGGATAACGGTGCGAGTATGCCCATTTGGCTATAAATAGATTCTAGGTCATCCAGTCACGATTTTCACCCGTTTGATCATTTATTAGTGTTTTGATGATATGAGAAAAGTCATGTTATGTAAGAGTTATCATTTCTAAATGTCTCCGTTGTTTTGTTTGATATGTTGACTGAACCCAACTAACTCTAAAAGTGCTAGAGAAATATGCTCTTTCTTAAAAGAGGTCTTTGAAATTAACAAATTTGACTCCGTGTCAGCTGGACCTACTTAGATCTAGGTATATGATATTAAAGGTCACCTATAAGATAAGATCATTTGAACAATCATGTTTGAGTACTAGTATATATATATATATGTTTTTATTAATTGATATCTAGTATTATGTCTATTTTGTCTTTTGTGTATTGCTTGGATTAGGCCAATATCGTCTATGCTTTATCCAATAAACATTTTGAATTTGAATTGAAAAGTATAATCGTAGAATTTAGAAAGTCTATATGAATTAAGACTTCGACAAAACAACCTTATCACAATCTATCTATTTCTCGAATAATTTTATAATGTCTATCATCATTAAGGAATTTGCAGACACGTTCCCGGGTAATAATGCAGATGTTATATTTTCCCTCCTTTCCCATTTAACAGGACTTGGAGGCATCATAGCATGCAAAAAAAAAAAGCTATATTATGACTATGCAACACAGTCAGGTCAGAGCCAATTCAATAACAATCAATAAACCATATACATTATAATAATAATAATAAATCAATGCAACAATGACCAATGTTCATTAATGCATTATCTAGTTTGATCTGAAATAATTACCAAAATATTCAGCTAGCCCAATAAAAGACTTCACCTTCTGATTTCTAAACATTTACTTATATGTGAACCAAGTTCCTTTAAAACAGTTAAATTTTCATTGTTTAAAAGCCAAATAAATTTAGAGGAATTATTTAAAGAGGAAAAGTTGAACAGTGACTTTCAACTTTTTCAATAAAATCATGTCTCAAAGTATTATATAAAGGACACTCTAAAAGGAAATGTTGTTCATTTTCTATCTTTTCTAAAGAACAATATTGACATAAACGTTCAGATCTGTCTAGTCTATTTTGATTGTATCGAGCCTTTTCAATTCTCAGAGAATGGGTGCTGATTCTCAACTTGCATAAAGACTGACGGGTTTTAAAATCATTTATCTAAGTGTATTTTTAAGAGAAAAATAAGTATCAAGCTTACTGTTGTTACCATTCAAAATATCTTGTTTATTTTTATTCCAGAAACTCATAAAACTGTCACATAATTTATCTTTAGCGAAATTATATAAAGTACCAAGTTTTGAGGTTAGAACACGAATATTCATACAGGTTTGAAAATTAATATAAAATATGTTGGTTTTTTTTTCTAAAAAAATTCATGAATTAAAAAAATTGGCCAGCATTCCAATTATTTAAAAGTACATCATCAAACAAATGCAGGCCCTTTGGGTATAATTGTGGACAGGATATCTCCTCTAACTGATACATTCATCTAATTCAGAAAGTTTCAGATGCTCCTGAATTTTGTTTGTAAAAAGAAATTTAACATTTCTGTATTGTATTTGTAAGAAATGCAAATTTAAGTTCAAACTTTGTATTCTATGTCCACCAGAGGCGCCATGGCGTGCACATCGTCAGGTTATAAAAAATTAGGATATTGAATTTATAATAATAATACTTTTTTGTATTCTTATTGAAATTCCTTCAGTGTTATATTTCACGTACATGGTTTTTAATTACAACACTATTTCATTCAGGTATTCATTTGGTCCTGGTTGCGGTCCGTCTTCCGTAATTGAAATCGTCAAAAAAGTGAAATACAGCCGAATTGATATTAAAATGTGACTTGTTTAAACCTTATTTATAATAAACATTGAAATCTTTCAACTTCTAAATCACGTTCATGATCTTTAATTACATGCAGGTGTTCATTAATTCCTGTTCTAACTAAAGGTCTTTATCAAACAGCAGCATGCGGTTTACATGTAATGCAGTTAGTACCTTTTTAAATCACATAAGGCTATTTCTATTTTTCATACGTTGGGGGGAGGGGTGGGATGATTTTTCAAGTACATCAATCTGTCCTGTTTTCATGTTGAGCGGAAGTCGCTATTGTACATTCGAAATATTAATTGCGAATTTATCAAGTATGATGCACGTGTTACCTGTCTAGTATATTATGTTTTTTTTTCTCGATCGACAGTTCAGAGGAGATGTGGCTATATTGGTATTTCTTAAGACAATGGCAAGTTATAATCCAACTAGTTTTACCTCGTCACTTTTTACTAAGTACCTTTACTAAGTCTGGAAAGTGAGCGGTCATATATATATGTGTGTTAGGGATATCGAATTTGCATATTTCTACAATTTTTCTATTGCATTTTTGGAACTTTTCCGACGATATGATACTTTTTTTTTCATTTTATTTTAGGTTGTGAAAAAGAATTATCACGATGTACCTGCAACAGGGCCTCCAAGAGAAATGTTGTAAGGCGGAACAATACTGCTTTGGGTTCTGAGAACAGGCTGAACCCTCTCTCAAAACTGTGGATTTGAGTTGAAAATACCAAAAAATAATGAAAAAATTAAAATAAAACGTCAATGGCTAAGGCTGTGGGGCCCCTCAGAGATTCACGGGCCATTTCGTGGATTTCCGGGCCCCGTACCGATGTACCGGCTGAACCCTCCTCTCATATGCCCTGCTTTTTACCATCCTAGATTCTGTAAATCCAGTTCTCTTTCCTTCTATGGATACAATGTTATGTGTTTTGTTAAGCATGCCAGTAGGAAGCGCCACTGCTGAGATGTCACTTAGTGTACTGAGACGTTTGAAAACTTGTGTTAGTTCGACTATGAAGAATGACAGGTTATCTTCCCTAGGATTGATGCATATTCACCGAGATTTTGAAGTGAAGTTGTACAAAGCAATGGAGGTGTTCGTATCTGTTAAGACACGAAGGGCAGATTGTTGACAATTTTAGGATATTGTTGTCTATCAAAGTCATTAAAATTGTACTTGATTCTATGTTATATGAAACCCTGGAATGGCCCCAGATCTCACCATTTTGCATCTCGTCGAAAGTAATTATGGCGTGCACACTATTAAGCCTCAGCTACGTCCCTGTCCACTGAAAATAGTCTGCTTGAAAATGATGAGCCAGTTAATAGAAAGGTACAATAAATATATTTCCTAATGGAAATAAGGGTGTTGAAGATGAAAAAAAACTGTTTTTTTAAACCATTTTGATTTATGAAAAAAAGAGTGGACATGACACTACTATTGAAACATTATATTTACAAACAGTATTTGATATTTGCATAAGTGACAAATTTTTAGACAAGGATCAGAGTTTTCAAGACACCTTGTGTCATAAACATTATAATATTATATTTAGTAATTCAGAAAAGAATTTTTTGATTGTGTAATTTGTAAAACTTCATCTGAAAGTCAAAAGGTTTATTTCAATTGAAAACCAGGACTTGTTCTTAAATATTTCAAGAATGAATAACATTTCTGTAAATATTTTGGCCCAAAGATAAATTATATTGTCCTACATATTGTTATAACAGTTGTAACACATTTTCTAGGTCAGAAAGTAGAGCTGAAACAAGATCTCAAACTTTTCAATGTCTTTTAGATATTTTGAACAAGAACCAAGTTGTTGAAAAAGTTTTGTGAATGTCCTGGTGAAAGAATTATTACAACTTAACTGCCTGTATACACTTCAACATGTTGTTGAATTTGTTATTCAGGCTTTTTTTTTTGGATGAAAAGATACTTCTGTTGCATGTTGTATATGAGAAATATAATTCTCTTTTATCTATGAATTCTAATGCTGAATTTGATAAATCTTCTTTTACAGAAAAGAATTTTTCAAAATTTGCCCCTTTATTAACTTTTATCCAGTCATTGGATCAAATATTTTTTTTTTTAAACTTCAATTTAAAACAATATTAACCAATACATGTACTTGATTATTTTGCCAACAGAAAACATATTCATTCTAGTCATTTTATTTACTTAGTGAAATTTGAAATTCTGGTTTGTCCCTTCATGTGAATGCAAGCCATTCTGTATGTGTCTTTTATGTGAATGCTAGTAATTTTGTGTGTGTCTTTTTATGTGATTGCTAGTCATTCTGTTTGTGAATGTTATGGGGGAAAAATTATTGCAACCTAAGTTGCAAACTAAGTACTCATATTTGTAAATGCTGGTAATTTTGTGAATGTCCTGGTGAAAGAATTATTACAACCTAACCGCCTGTATATGTTATAAAAGCTAGTATGTAGTTGTGTCAAACACATGAATATTCCAAATACATTGTTATTTACATTGTGAGATAAACATGAAACTTGGTAGCTTTCATTCAGATAATAAAAGTTCCTAATTTCAAGAAAAATATTTGCTTACACTGATTTTTTTTAGTTTGCCTTGATGTAATAGGAAGGTATATGATATCTGAATACAATTTTTTATGCCCCTTTTTGTCTCAAGGTTTCATTTTTTTTTTTAGATTTTTAAAAATTCATTCCTTTTTTTACATGTTTTTTTTCTTAATATTTTCATATTTTTTCCTAATTTATGTTTACATGCTAATTTCATATAATCTGGTACCTGTTGTATTGAAATTAAATTAAATTGAAATTATTAATTTTGTTGTACATCCCCTGTGCTTTCACCCAACAAATCTAGTATCATAGATGATTTTTTTTTAAATTTAAGTGATGATAAATAGTAATTCCCCAGTCTAAATTACAAAATGCACATTGTTTAAAACAATATTGGAATAAAAATGATTCAATTAAAGTGAAAAATACGGTATTAATACAAGAAAATGAAAAAAAGACATAAAAATATACCCCCTCCCCTTTCCCAAATGATTTATCCTCTTTCGGATGTACGCTTGTGTGTCGTTTATTGTTGATGTTAAGAAACACCACCGATGTGTTCCGAAAGACAATGAATTTCGATGTTTGGCAAATGGTCGATCGATCAAGGTGGGTGTAGAACTAAGTGACACAATTGCATCCCACAAGACATTGGCATGTCGGTATGACAATGATCCTAGATGATTTCCTCAGGCAATGGATGTTACAGAAAGCCATCATGTTGTTTTAATTAATTTTCTGACTTAAATAGAACCACCTCGACATTTGTTTTGCAAATGAGTCCACTTAAAGTAGCAAAATTCGATGTTTGTGCACTATATAAATAAAAACTGAAGTGATGCAATACATTTCTATTTATCCATAGACATATTCCGTATATTTTAATTGATTTCAAGCGTACGTATTTATTGTAAACCGACGTATTTTAACCGAAGGGTTGCACGTCATTTTTCATCAAAAATGAGGCGAAGTCACGTGACTTTGTTTTTAGATGGAACTCTCCTGCGTCACTGGCTTCCCGACTGCTAGATTGAATTAAAAGATCAAAGATTTTTTTCATGCTGACTTTTGGCTATTAAAATTACAGAATCTAAATTGCCTCTGTTTTTTTTAACATTAATCAAATTAATTTAAAAAAAATTTAATATAGTTATTAAAATAATGATATAAAAATATCTAATAACAATAATAAAATTATATTACATTAAAAAATAAAGTTATTTTCAAAGGAAATAATAAAATAATTTGACTTGACAATGCTCACCAGAAATATGAACGAACCTAAAACCGTTGCTATTTTTTATGTTCTCTTTCGCTTTGCTCATCCGAACATGGCATATTTCTGAACTAACTTAATTAATAAACAACTAAGACTTGAATGGGATGAGATTCACACCAAGAGGTTTTAATACAAAATCATACGAATGTATACATGTAACACAATTAAAAGGGTGATACTATTCCGTGTAACGGAACGGAACGAAACGGAATGATTTCGTTTCTTGTTTTAGTAATTACTATAGGGATATCACTATTTTAAGAAACGAAACTATTCCGTTTCGTTCCGTTTCGTTTCGTCTTTTAGTAATTTCCTATAGGTGTACTGTACTTAGTTACTTTGTTCCGACCTACATTTGTACACGGTTTGTAGTCGTGTTATTTGACCAATCGGCGGGTGATTCGTTTGAAGAGCAGTACTTAGTTTGAGCGAAATCCTCCAGAAACGCTACATATGAAACTACATACTGCTGGTTCGACAATACTCAATATCTGCATTTATGAAACAAGACAATATTGCAGAAATGCATATTTACGTGAAATATGAAATTGCTTCTTTCATGCACAGGCAATTTTCCAGTCTCAAAGTTTATATAAAAATTGGCCAAAATCGAAAAAAAAACAAAAACAAAAACAAAACAAAAGTAGGGATTTGCACAAAGAATGTGTTTCATTTTGATGATGGCTTATGCCATACATAGTAATGTAAGAAATTTGTGACTTTTCTTCATTTATGACAAAATAGGTATTCAAAATGAAAAAGAACGGGTATAGGTAAATGTCAAAGAGACACCATCCCATCTCCATAACGTGACGATCTAATACAGTACATCTAGAGGTAGCATTACGGTCTTCAACGCAGTGAGGAACCTCACACCATATATAGCAAGCTGTAAATGGCACAACAAGTCAAAAAGTGAAACAAATCAAGGTTACGTTTACAACTACCAGTATATCATTCTTCTTACTTGGATTTTCATTTTGCTCATATTTATGCCAAAGAAGGCCCTTATTGCACCTTTTCACTTGATATCCTTTGATGCTTCCATTTAACACCCTTTTCTAAACTTCCATAAAAACCAAAAGTAACAGCAAAAGCTCTGAAAGGGTGAGTATCAAGCAGCGGGACATGTTTACCTTCTGCCCTCGTTGGTCAAAGCCGGTTGTGTATGGAAACGTTAAATTGATTTACGAAAATATATTAAATGATGTTAATAGTGCACAACTGCCTATATTTTGACTTCTCGGTGGATGACACTAGCTCAGCAGAGTATACTTTGTCGCATTAAGCTTTTCGCTTCACCTTGTAAATATGAATTGGTTAATGATTTTCCGAATTCTGTTCATGGTAAATTGCAATCGTTTTTGTGTATGCCTATTTAGATCGTTTCATTCATAAAACATGTCAAAAGACTATTTGTATCGA
>MJUT01037630.1:233876-251879 GCA_002080005.1 Gigantidas platifrons
ATATGTATCATTTGTATGGTATTACATGTAGTTGCACGGGATAAGCTTTGGCGGTTAACTAAATGGGGGTATGCAATGGGACGTTTATACGATATTGTATCGAGATTGCTCACAGTGACTTGAGGAAAAGGAGGTGTTGAAGTCTTGCATTGATTACTTTGACAATGTTTGATTTATGTAATAATTTAAAATATTATTTGCATGACTATTGTTAATTAATAAAAGTTTGCATTCGCATAAAACATATGAAGTTACTGCGAGCAAGCAATCCTCTATATACTGATTTGTCTCTTATTTAGCCAACTCATAGAGAATAGAAATAATTTAAATTCGGACGATGTCAAGAGGGAGAATTTAAACCCCTGTATACTAACCTAGGGGGTAGTATTTTTAAATAAAAGTTATATAATATCATAAAGACAAGTCTTTGTGATCGCAGCTCAGGTCTAATGTGAACTGATGGTAAAATGAATATAGAAAGTAGTGTGTGTATTTTCACTAATTAAAGAAACGAAACGGAACCGGAACGAAACGAATCGGTTCCTTGAATTAGTAGTCACACGCATATCAATACTAAAACAAGAAACGAAACAATTTCCTTTCGTTTCGTATCGTTCCGTTTCTATTTCGTTACGTTTCATTTCGTTTCACGTTTTAGATTTGCCCCCATTAATGTTTATATTGGTCTCCATTTGGTTGGTTGATTGATTGATTGGTGTTTAACGTCCAGCGTCTATCCACAAAGAGAAAATATAAAGTTGCTTAAATATAAACAATACTACATCTTATAACATTATAATTCTAAATTATATTACAAAACGTAATAAACCTGTCGAACTGGTTTGGTGTGAAAGTAATTCTCTACAAAAGAAAAAAGGCACGGGCAAATCTTTTTCAAGCTCACTGAACCGAATTACTTGTAAGCGCATGAAAAAATTACTACACATAATTAATAATAATTAACAACTTTTAGAAATGCATGTATCTTTGTCCCGCTCATCTTTTATATATTTTAACTTTATGTGACTTGTGTAATAATTCTACGGTTATACAATTTTTATGTTTATATTTTTATACTCACGTACGAACGTCATGATTTCCTTGACGCAAATAACATTTTTTGTTGACTGATATATAATTTTGTTTATATAAGCTGTTTATTTTCCATAAATATTCTAACTTTTAACATACGGTCAAATATATTTATTTTCTAACATTAAATATTTAAAACAAATAAATCTATAAATTGTATTAACACTTTCACAGTTATATTTCTGAAATGCATGACTCAAAATTTGCTAAGCTTTCGATCAACGCGAGTGAGTGAGTGAGTGAGTGTTGTTTATCTCCAGCTCATTAATTGTTCAGCTATATTATGAGACAGGCACAACCTGTTTAAGGGCGAAGTCTATATCCAACATTTGGCTTATTCAAAATAAAGTTCCTGTCGCCACCAACTACCAACCCTACTAAACTGTTGGTAATTTTACGCTTGCAAATTACCATTAACTCGATACGACATAAGGGATAGTTATAAATATGATTATTACCCCATAATTATCGAAGGGTTTTGCCATTCAGCGCAGAAACACGTTTCCTTTTATATCCAAAATCATTTAATAAATACTTGGTTATACCCGGTTTTTAGCGGGGTTTGTGTTTCTCAATCGTTAGTTGTCTTTGTAGATCATCGTTTGTATTTATTCGACTTAATAAATAAATGACAAAGAAGAAATTTAATATATATTTGGGTGGACTTCCTTGTACGACTGCTGATTCGTGGAAATGGAACAATTACGGTTACTTAAAATAATATGTTGAATATTGTTTTATATTTTGTATACGTGACGAAACGCGTGTGTTTTGTTCGTCCATTTATTTTCCAATGGGTTGCATCTAATATGTATGTACTTGAACTATCGCAGTACTTGTTTAATGTTTCACATTTATATGATAGGAATAAGTTATTACAAAAAAATATGAGTTTTATTATGCAATTTAGTCACATTTTGTACATAAAACGTATATTTCATATTTAGTGGAAAAAACCCGCCTACGAAACAATAGACATCAGGAACGCTCATGGTAAAAAGTATATTTTCCCTGGATTGTTCCATTTCGATTCTCCCTTCGGTATTCTCTAAAGTTTATTCAGACATGTCATGCGGATTTTGTGTTTTTGCCTACTACGAATTGAGTTATTAAATCTAAAAGAAATAAGGGTAATCACAAAATTACCGAACTCCGAACAATCTTCCAAAGGGAAAGTCAAAACGCATAAGTATATAAACAGACAAAATCAATCAACAACCGGAAAGCTGTGAAAACCGTAATGACCATGTAATAGTAAGATTGAAATTGTAGCAAGGATTTATATAATAGATCCTACTATATAAATCCTTGATTGTAGTAATTATTTTAAACTGGAAATCGTAGCGTGGGTTCGTTTCGTGTATCGTTCGTTCGTATTTCGTTTCGTGTATTAGTCTAATTAAACTGGCAAACGATACACGAAACGAAAGAATAAATTACACGCACGAAACGCAAACGAACGGAAAACGAAAAACGAACGAACGATACACGCAAACGAAACGAACGAAAAACGCAAACGATACGAAATATCTGTTAAGTTAAATGATCCAGGGTCTGTAGAATAGTACCTAGAGAAAAACAAAGCGGCAACGGGTATATCCCACTAATCTCAAGGACAGCAACAAGTGTGCCTTTTTTAGTGAACAGCAATCCACTTCGAATGAACAGACATCAATATTAAACAATGAAAATAATGAAAACAGTGAGAATAGGATTAAATTGACTTCATACAACTGTAAAATCATTAAAACCTGTGGTAATTCAATAAGTGAAATTTTGAAGGACAATGACATTATTTTGATACAAGAACATTGGCTTTTTCATTCACAAACCAGTATTATTTCGGACATTAACAGTGACATCAAATTCGTAGCGAAAGGGGTGGATATAAATGACTCACTCCTACCGGTATCATTACCTAGATAGTATGGAGGAGTCGAAATTTCATGGAAAAAACCATTGATCACCTTGTCAGAACTTTACCAGACGGCTCCGAAAAAATCCAATGTATTGAACTTGAAGGTGCAAAGAGAAGTGTAATTATTATATGCGTGTATATGCCAGCTAATGGAAGCAAGAACCATCAAGTCGAATATCAGGAGTGCATAGATGAGCTTCATGAAATATACTTGAAATACGAACATTCTCATGACATCATTATAGGAAGTGATATTAACGAAGACCTCAACAAACATAAATCGAACAACACAAGACAGGCTTATTTAAAACATTTCATTAACGAGTTTGGGTTGCAATACGAAAATGTAGGAAACACATTCGCCAACTCCAAAGGATGTGAGTGCTCAGAAATCGATTATTTTATACATAATATTCCACAACAACAAATAATAGCAGAGGAATCGATAATCCAAATCGATACCAACACTTCAAATCATTACCCGATTAGCATGTCCTTTAAATGGGAACACAACAAGAATGACAACTTCAAGATACCAAACCCAAAGGGAAAAATCAAATGGGAAAAACAGATAAAGATCTATACAGAGCTATGGTGACAGAAAAGTCAACAGTAGTGTATGAAAAAAATGCGAATAACAACAATCAGTTCACAGGAAGCAATAACTCAAGTAAACACACTGCTCACATCCGCCGCCCAAATATGCTCAGGAGTCAAAGCTACCTATCAGGTATAACCCAAACTAAAGGTATGGAATGCTGATACAAAGATTGCACCGAAGGAAAAACGCAACGCGTACGACATCTGGCTAAAGAACGGAAAACCGAATGATCCTACCAACCACGTACTGTTACAGAAAAAAATATACAAAAAAAGGAACTCCGTAGAGGTGTCAAAATAGAGGTAGAGCGTCAAAAAGAGATCGAAAAAGCAAATATAATGGAGACACTATCAAACAACATGGAACTATTTCACAAGTTGATTCAGAACAATCGTAAAAAAGGCCTTGAACATATTCAGGACATAAATGTGAATGGCAAAATATATTCAGGATCCGATGAGGTAATACTAGGATTCCAAGAACATTTTCGTAGTTTGTCAACCTTCGATAGATCCGTACATAAGAAGATCAGCTATCACCAACAAGTCGAAATGGAGAATAAATACATTACAGAAATGTCAAAAGAGGAACTAATCTTACCTGTAACCGAAGAAGAAATAACAACTGCAATAGCATCCATTAATAAAAGAAAATCGGCTGGCTTTCACAACTTAACACGATAACATATATTACATGCAGGTGAAAATATAATTACTGTCCTAACGCATATCGTAAACAGTGTATTCTTAGAAGGAGATATACCAGGGGTGCTAAAAATTGGACTATTATCTCCAATATTCAAAAACAAAGGAAGCAAAAACTATGCCATCTACTATCGGGGAATAACAGTTCTGCCTGTAATTAGTAAGTTCGTGAAAGCAGTGATCGGAGATAGAATATAACCATTGATCCATATTATGCAAAATCCAACGCAAAGAGGGTTTAATAAAGGATAGTCCGCCATGAATGCTGCTCTACCTGTCGAAGAAGCTTACAGAATATTAACCGACGAAAAACAAAATGGACATCTTGTACTTCCCGATGCGAAAGATGCATTTGACAAAGTTGTACATTCACATCTGTTCCGTCGTATATACCATGCCTGAATTCAGGACAAAACGTGGACTATTATTAAGAGCTTACACCACAATGCGGAAAGCTGCATAAAATGGGCAGGAAGCACGTCCGATTGTTTTAAGGTCGGTATTGAAGATCGGCAAGGAGGTATCCTTAGCACTGATCTCTATAAACTATATATCAACCCACTATTAGACCGTTTGCAAGATGTAGGTACAGGACTGAGAATAGGAATCATCAACGTTAACAACCCATGATGTGCTGACGACGTCGCACTACTCAGTACTCAGCTCAGTGATGCAAAGATCATGGTCAACATGGCTCTTGACTTTGCGAACCTCGAGGGATATGGATTACAACCAAAGAAAAAGTGTAGCAATCCACATTAGAGGAAACAACAAACAGTGCGAAACAACCAACGAGAAACTTAATATGGGGAATATCACCATGCCCAAGGTGGAGCAAGCTACTCATTTAGGTATCATCAGAACATCAACGATGAAATACAATATCCAAATCAGTGTTGATGAAAATATAACTAATGCAAGACGTAGTGCATACAGTCTATTCGGATGTGGATTTCATGGACACAACGGCCTGGATCACGAGTCCCTTTTACACATCTATAAAACCTACATCACACCAGTATTGCTTTACGGTATGGAGCTATTAGTACCGTCCTCAAAACCTCGTGAACAGCTAGAACTTTTCCAGAAAAGGATATTAAAACAAATCCTGTCATTACCGATGAGCTGTCCGGATCCAGCCGTTTATATACTAACCGGCATCCTACCAATAGAAGCACAAATTCATATAAAAGCCCTCACATTCGTCAACAACGTATGTCATCAGGGCAAACAAAAAGACTGAGAAAAAGCTTGCACGAAGACAACTAACCGTTGGAGGGATCTAGTAACAGCTGGTGTATATGTGTCAACAAAATACTACGAAAATACGATCTGAAAGACGCGTACAACTATTTGGACAATCCTATCAAAAATTCACGATGGATCTCGCTGGTGAAATCAAGAGTGAATGACCACTGGTGTACCCAGCTAACAACTCTAGCACAACTCTACACAGGGTTGCAATATCTTAGTAACCACAACCTGAGCAAGTGCAAAATACATCCTATTTTGAAACACAGATGCTACTCATCATTAGACATCAGTAGAATTCCAGTGAAATTAAGACTCGTCACCGGGATATACGTTCTGCAAACAAAACGCATTAAGTACTCCAGAAATGAAACTGACCCAACATGCCTGCTATGCGGAGCAGCTGAAGAGAATGTACTACACTTCATTCTTCAATGTGAAAAACTACAGCCGGAGAGAGTGGCTTTGCTGACCGAGATCAACGCTATATGGCAAAATGAGTTCCAAAATAATGAAAATATTACGGACTTGAGCGAAGTTGACCAACTACAACTGCTAATGGACAATACGGTCAAGGTGAAACCTACCAAGAAAAACTCAGCCAGCGCATCCAGACTAGAAGGTCTGTCAAGGAGATTAATGTTCAAATTGCATATTAAGAGAACAAAGCTTCTGGAGAGTGATAGAGACAAAATACAGACAACAATGAAGAAACGGATCTAACATTGCGAAAAGGGGGAGGGAGAGCCGTCCGGGGATTGCCCAAGGATCCATTACAATAAACTGTGATAATTGTTTTAGATTTTAAACTTTGAAGATTACGTTTTAGATCTTAAACTGTAAATACGATTCGTTTTAGATTTTAAGATGTGAAAATTACTTAAAACAAAATCTCGTTTACTTCGAACAAACCCATAACAAATAGTTTTTAGAGTTTAACCATACGAACAGAGACTCTTAGAATTTTAACAGTGATGCATTTTCTTAAATTTTTCCAGACAATACGTGGAACATGCATATTTTATACGTAATATCGGGTCAATCGTTGTAGATTGTCTTAACTTGATTTGATAAACTTTTATATCCCGTGTGAATAAGCTTGATATTTAGTGTACATAAGTTCTATTCATGGATACGGAGGTGATGGGATTTTCACTTACACAGCACTGTACAGCGCACCGCCACCCAACACACGTTCAACATACGACACAGTATGGTTCTCCTTTGAAGGGGGCAAAGATACAGAGGAAGGAAGGACTGAGTAAACGGACGGTTTTAAAATTATTACAAAATTTCAAATTTCTCCTAAGTAAAAATTGTGTACACTAATTATAATGTAAATTAAATTCTTTTTTTTTGTATTTATTCTTATTATTATACTTGATGTCCCTAGTTATTGAGGGAGAGCACTTACATAGGATATGCCTGATGTGCAATCCCATTGGATATTGTATTACTACATTATGCACTTTATTCCATAAAATATTTCAATTTAATTGAAAATTGTATTTTCTCTAATTCTTGTTCAATTTCCACACTTCTTAACCCGTGTGAGAACAAATCGATAATCAACGTGTGGATCACTTTGTTCTCAGTCGCTGATTGGTCAATTACGAAATACGTAATTTTCTATGCTCATCTTAGCAACGTTTAAAAAATGTAAACAAATCGCGTCATCTGCTTTATGAAATATAAAAAGAAAATGTCAGATATCCTTGTCTGAGATTTCCGTCTTGCCCTCTTACCGGTGTTTGATTCTTTTTCTCACTAATATTTTATTGAAAAGTACAGTATTTTCCTTCATGAAACATGACGTGGCACATATTTTGACGTCATTAAGAATGACGTCAAAGGTACGGAAAAGGACCTATAGAAATACGAAAAAAAATGAAAATAAAAGACACAAATATATTTAATACGTTTGGATTCTGTATTAAAAAAAACCAATGGTTAAACCCGTAATGTATCTGTTATCCAGCTATCAGACAGGGTATATATAATGTGACATTCCGGCTTAGGATATATATTTATAATGGATCTATCTGTGCGCGACAAATTTGGGGAAATGGCACCTTGGGGGTCACTTGCAAATATGTTTTAGTGGTTCATTAGAGAAACAATATCTAACCTTGTTTCCCGTTTATTACGATAATTTCTCAAATCTGGATAGCTAAATTTTCACATTTTAAAGTTCTCGGCAAACCTCGAACTTTAAATTGTGAAAATTTAACTATCTTGATTTGAGAAATTATTGTAATAAACGGGAAACAATGTTAGAGACTATATTTCTCATATTACACAGCTTTCCATGAGACAACAGCATATTGCACACCTGCGATGTATATTAAAGAAAAAAAGAAATCCCATGATATGTATGCACCACTTTCAATGACAGGACACCATATTGCACACCTCAATATTTATTAACAATCTAATTTTGAAATTGTTACTGGGAATTTATATAATGACCTTTTATTATAATATATATAAGGGTTATTTGGGTAGATATCAATGAGATCAGGGCAGAGACTACAATTTGTAAAGTGAGATGTAATAAAACAATTACAGCACTTCGTTGACTGCAATATTATACAATTATAGTCTTGTGTAGAAGTCAATAAGAGGTTTATTGCACCAAAGAAAGTAATATCGACTAAAGCCGTAGGCCGCACTCGATATTGCTTTCTTGGTCCATTCAACCTCATATCGAATTCTACACAAGACTGTAATTGTTTTATTACAGAATTAGAACCAGAAATTACTATCGATAAGAAAACCAACATTGTACACTAGAAGTACCAAAATCTATATCTGACTGATATGACTGAAGATAAAATGTATAATATACAATTTCAGGTTGTCTCATGAACATATAAAACCAAATGCAATCCAGGACTTCCACAAATTATTGAAATTTTATGAAAACTGATTTTTTTAACGTTTTGAAAATTTTATCATTTTTTAATTGTTTGAATTTTAAAATCTTATGAAAATTTTGAATTTTTTTTTTAAATTTTTTGAAATTTTATAAATTTTGAAATTTTTTGAAATTTTGAAATTTTTTCAAAATTTTGAACTTAAAATTTTTTTGTTTTTTAATTTTAGAAATTTGAAATTTTCAATGGTTACTCAACATATACAGTTTCTTAAAATAGATTCGGAAAGTGAAAGTGGAGTCAATATCGTTTTATTCAGACGAAAGCGAAAGTGACAGTGAGTCAATATCGATTTCTTCTAAAACAATCCCAAAAATGATTAAATCCCAAATGAGAACGTTTAAACCAATGAAATAGTGATTAAAAAATCATTATGTCATAACAACCATTATTTGAAACTGTTAGATTGCTTA
The DNA here is from genome assembly GCA_002080005.1 of Gigantidas platifrons. Lineage (NCBI taxonomy): Eukaryota > Metazoa > Mollusca > Bivalvia > Mytilida > Modiolidae > Gigantidas > Gigantidas platifrons. The sequence goes on from MJUT01037630.1 coordinate 242,792, forward strand.
CCTAGTTTTAGTTTGTTTATCAAAAATAACGTTCTTGTCACCACAAAATACCAACCCTACCAAACTGTTGATAATTTTACGCTTGCAAATTACACTTAACACGACATTAACACACAGAAGGAGTGCATTTGCGTCACGACCTAAGATATAGGTTTGTGTCGAATTATTTCCCCATAATTTTTGGAGGGGCGGCGCAACTCACCACAGAAACACGTTTCAACTTATATCCAATATCATTTAATAAATACTTGGTTATAACCGGTTTTTAGTGGTGTTCGTGCAAAAAAAGGGGGGGTGTCGCTTCTGGTAATTTGGGGTACAGGGGTGGAGCTTGGAATTGGAAAACACCCCCAGTCATATATTGATATTGACACATTAAAAAAAATCCTACCCATTCATATATCCCTTACCTATAATGTCGACCCATTCATATATATTTTATTTACCTGAAACCGAGATTGTATTTGAATGAATGCGAGTTCACTTCTAGTTCTGTTTAACTTGTGTAAAATTATCAAAGACAAACATTGAGGCAAGGAAAAAATATGTGATAAAAAAATATTTTAATGTTTAGTGAACAGACGCATTAAACAAAGAAAGTACATGTATATGCACAACTTATTTACAATTTATCTGTGTATTAATGTATTAAAAATAAGATCCATTCATATATTATTTGCCTACCAATTAAATTACCACCCATTGACATATCCTAGTGCAAATTTTCCACCCGTCATATATTCGACAGCTCAAAAACTCGACCCAATCCAGCGGCACGTTTATATATGCAAGTATATAGGAAGTGACCCCCCCCCCCCCGGTGGGTTCGTGTTGCCCAATCTTTAGTTTTCTGTGCACTGTTTTATAGATCATTGTTTGTCCTTTTGTCCTTTCTTTTGTGGCCATTGTTTTATCACAATATATCACAATATATTTTTTGAAAGAGGCACTAAACACGTAACTCTAACCCATTGTATTATCTGTCCTTCGATTTGCGGCCTCTGATTAATCCGTTGGTATGTTCAAACTTTTCTTTTGTTATGTGAATTACATTGTTGACATATGAACGGTTTTCCACACTACAATATATTATTTCTATATAACACAATAGCCATTGAAAAAGGAGATTTAAATATATTGAACAAATACAAAAATCAAGTGATTTATAAATTCGCCTTAATAAATAAATAACAAAGAAAGAATTTAATATATATCGGGGTGGACTTCCTTGTACGACTGCTGATTCGTGGAAATGGAACAATTACGGTTACTTAGAATACTATGGTGAATATTGTTTTATAATTTGTATATACGTGACGAAACGTGTGTTTTGTTTGTCCATTTATTTTACAATGACTTGTAAATTGTATGTACTTGAACTATCGCAGTACTTGTATTTTGTTTTGCATTTATACGATAGGAACACGTTATTACAAAAAAAAATATGAGTTTTAATCTGCAATTTAGTCACATTTTGTACATAAAACGTATATTTAAAATTTAGTGGAGAAAACCCGCCTACGAAACAATAGTCATCAGGAACGCTCATGGTAAAAAGTATATTTTCTCTGGATTGTTCCATTTCGATTCCCCCTTCGGTATTCTCTAAAGTTTATTCAGACATGACATGCGGGTTTTGTGTTGTTGCCTACCACGAATGGAGTTGTTAAATCTAAAAGAAATAAGGGTAATAACAAAATTATCGAAGTCCGGACCATCTTCCAAAGGCAAAGTCAAAACTCACAAGTATATAAACAGACAAAATCAGCCAACAACTGGAAAACTGTGAAAACCGTAATGACTATGACTTGGTACAGGCATTTCCAAAGAAAACGATCTCCTAAATTTCGTGCCTATTGTGCATGTCTTATCACATTGTCATGACACATTTATTGACTGAGCTGATGTTTAAAGGGGTATGGTTAGGGAAGTGGTGTTTAACGACACTTTCAGGAATATTTCAACTATATTGTGGCAGTCAGTTGCATTGGTGAAGGAAACCGAAGGCATTGGCAAACTGTGTCACATAATGTTGCATCGAGTACACCTAGACATCAGAGAGATTCGAACTCACAATGTTGTTGGTGATAGGCACTGATCACACATGCATTTGTAAATCCAACTACCATGCGATCACGACAACGACGGCCCCTTACAAGGGGCTTATATATGATAGACTCAGATCGACGTCCGGACTCAAATCGACGTCCACTCCTCAAATCGGCGTCCACTGACGTCATTATCTCAAATCACGGTACAATTTTAGAATATTCTCAAATCGACGTCCTTTCCAAACTCGCATATCTACAATAGGTCCGTTTGTCCGATCAAGTTTGCCGTAAAAAAAAATTGTAATGACAGTTTTTTTTGCTTGTTTTTTTTATCTGTTTCTTAAAGTTGTTTTGTTCTGTGTTTTTAAAGTATTTTCCCTTTCATTAATATTTTAAGGTTAGGTTTAGGGTGAGGGTTAGGGTGAGGGTGAGGGTTAGGTTTAGGAATATGGTTAGGGTTAGGGTTAGGTTTAGGGTTAGGGTTGGGGTTAAGGCTAGGTTTAGGGTTAGGGCGAGGGTTAAGGTTAGGGTTTGGATTAGGTTTAGGGTTAGGGCTAAGATTAAGTTAGGACTAGGATTAGGGTAAGGGTCCGCTAAAGCAGAATGTACAATGTACTCTGAATCTGGTCTTGTCCCTTCCCCATTATTGTTTCAAAACCATGTCCTAACGGGTGTGACGTATTTTGGAGTATACATTCGTGACGTCATATTGAACGTCGATTTGAGAATTGGACGTCGATTTGAGGATTGGACGTCGATCTGAGTGTTACATATATATATATTGGTCATAGTATAGTCTGTTCTTCGAATCTACGGTTACTCATTTTTCCTTTGATATCTTCATTTGAAAAAGAGTGAGTAAGTGATTATTTTATAACGCCACTAGTGCAGCAGGAACTGTTAACCCTTCCGGAGCACCTGCATTCACCACCGGTTTTCAGTGGGGTTCGTGTTACTCGATCTTTAGTTTTATATGTATGTTTTGTAGATCGTTGTTTGTCTTTTTGTACTTTTATTTTGGCAATTGTGTTGTCTTTTCTTCTTCGATTTACGGATTCTGATTTCCCCTTTGGCATCTTCAAACTCTTCTTATATTCGATGAAATGATAAATATATCCAGTGTATACTAGACCAACACGTTTTTTTGCATTGTTTAGTGATAACTCACTGAATCCACAGTCCGTGGATAGACATGTCGCTCCACTTGGACACAAATCAGTCTCTGCTCTCTCTACCCAATGCTTCTTGCTTAGGAGAGAAGCAATACGTACCAATTCCATAATCTTTGATCGTCCCGAATGTGGGTTTGCACTTACTATCTACCACGCTTGAGGCGTGCACGCTAAACATAGCACCAATGACGCGGTTCATTTTGAAAACATAAAACTTTAGCATTAATGGAGGTGTGAAAAAAATGTTGTTTACAAAATTCTCCACTGCATAATAACATTTATTCAATGGAATTTTTTTTATTTTTCTTTAGCAATGTATCAGCTATAATGTAACAAGAACAAGTTTCATTACCATGTGATGATTTCCGCTTTGTATTAGACCAACATGGCTAGTGGGGTTTTCTATGGAAATAGCTCTATCTTGGGTACAAATGGCGAAAGGGTGGGATGAGCCCGGAGAGCTCTAGCAAAACAACTGGTTAAGTTGCCGGTCATGGGTAAACGGAGTTGTCTGGAAGCTTTAATATTGATTGACGTATTATAACTTAAAGTCCCCAGAGCAGTGCGTTAACAATAGTGAGGACGAGAACAAGTTCAATAGTACATAAAACTTATATAGAAATGAGCGAGATGGGTATCGGGGAGTTAGCCCACACCAGTAGCGCTAGGTTTGTGGTCAAAGGTCCACCTATGCCCCTAATAATTGATAACAAACGAAAATAAAACACGAGAATGTAGGTGTAAAAATGTAATGTAAAAGACATGTCGTTTGTTATTATATATTGCTTATGGTTTGCGTTGAATGCAACGACAATTTCACTAACGTTGTGAGTTTAATCCCGCTCATGGTGAGGTGTACTGGATATAACATTATGTGATAATGTGTGTTAGTCACTTGCGCCAGTTCGGTGGTTTTCTTCGGTTTCCACTATCAATAAAAATGACCGTCACGATATAGTTGAAATAGTGAGTGGCCTTAAACACCATAACCCTAACCTTAACCCTCAACGAAATTTTGACGAATCAGATGATCAATAACAGCTATATCGTTGACGAGAACAAGCTACATTTGATGAGAGTGATGGTGGTGTGGACTTTGTACCAGACCAACACGCTTAGCTTGATTTCAATAGTGCAACCCACTGTAACAACAGTCTGGGGGTAAACATGTGCTCCACGTAGACAATTTCTGTAATCTTTCATTGCGTCCGAAACAACATCATTTTAAATTAAAAAAAAACAAAAAAACAAAAAAAACAAACAAACAAACAAAAACAAAACAAACAAAAAGCAAAAAATAAACATAATTACCTAGTAATGCAGGCGCTATAATCACCGTTGTGATTACTAAGCAATGTAGTCAAGGGTACTTATTAAATACATGTGAATTGAAAACAATAGAATTATACGGAACTGTGATTATGTTTCTTGCCGTTTCGGGTAGCAAATTATTACATAGGGAATGGTAATTTAACATTCAACGGAAAAGAAGGGGTTGGGGGGTTTTTGTTGTCGTGATAAAAAATTGTCGCAACATTTGATAGAAAACGGTAAATCTCCGATTGCAAATATTCTCAGTTCGGGTTTCAAATTATTATCTAGGGAATGGTATTGAACATTTAACGGAAAAGGGGTGGGGGTGGAGGGTGTTGTCGTGATACAAAATTGCCGCGACATTTGATAGACAACGGTAAATCTCTGATTGCATATATTGTCAGTTCGGGTTTCAAATTTTTACCTAGGGAATGGTCATTTAACATTTAACGGAAAGGGGGGGGGGGGGGGGGGGGNGGGTTGAGAAAAACACGTCGCAAATTTTTACAGGAAGCGGTAAATTTACCTGAAAAATTAAAATATGAGCAATTTGACCCTGTAATTTGATATTGTATATTATGTTTCAATTTGAAGACAAAACATTCCAGCATTCCATTTCATGAAAGATAAAAAATCTGGATTAGGGGGAGGGGTTTAAATACTCACCATACTATACGTTAAAGTAAATAGTAAATATGATATAAATGTTTCGTTTTCTGTGAAACGTTTTGAAAATTAATTGAAAGGTATATAATGTTGTAGTCATGGCAATATTGAGTAAGATAGTAGTAATACAGTTAAATAAATAGTCATAAGTGAATTGTGGTTATAATAAATCAACTCTTATATAAGCAACAAATGGAAACGTGCACAAATTTTAACATTTACTGAAAAGACGCTAGAGTTGGGTTTATGGCGTTTAACGCCACTCTAAACAATATTACAGTTTTATCGTTCGGGGAAAAACACCGACCTGTCGCAAGTTACTGACAAATTTTATCACATAATGTTGTACACCTCGCCCTGAACGAGATTCGAACTCACAATGTTAACATCAGTGGTGATAGACATTGATTGTATAGGTAATTGTAAATCATACGATCACGCCTTGACGGTTCCTAAATAATACAGTTATATAAATATGGGCGAATGTTTCATTTAAGATGCTTCTTTTTTCAATTGCACTCCTCCTTTATTTTATTTTTTTCTTTAACTTATTGTATGTTTAACTATTTAAAATATTTAGAAAGTCTACAAATTTCACTTCACTACTAAATTTATTATATATGAAATATTATTGGTGTTCACAATTACATGTATTCAAGGAACATAATTATCATATATTATTGATATAATTGTTATATACTATTTTTTACTGAATATAAGCCTTGTACATGTAAAAGGAGAGAGCTTGTATAGGCATAGCCTGTTGCTCAATCCTATTAATTTTTGTGAATATAATATGTTTAAAACAAACAATGGGCGAATGTTTTCAACGCCACTTTAACGATGCTGAAGTTATATCGTGGTGGTCAGTTTCATTGCTGGAGGAAACCAGAGAAAACCACCTACGTGTCTGACAAACTTTATCACATAATATTGTATCGAGTACGCCTCTTCATGAGCGGGATTGTAACACATAACGTTATTAGTGATAGGCATAGATAGTTCTAAATCCTATTATTATACAACCATGACAACGACAGCTCCTTTAAAAGGGTATGATTAAGGTTGTGGAATACCTGATCAGTATCTTAACAAAACTGACGTGGACTCAAACCGTTTTCTAGAAACCTAGCCAAGATCGAGTGTTACACCGATCAGTTCGGACAGTGTGTCCGGACTTTCCATATAAATTATATCTGATAGTAACGAGACAACATAGAGTATGTATTTTGTTCATTGTTAAAGATCCTACTGTGACTATGAAATGCAGAAGATCAATAAAAGCGCTGTTCCTTTACCTTAATTTGCATCTGTGTAATGCTTACTAGTCTCTCATGTTCATTTACATTAATGTGTGTCTGTGTAATGCTGGCTAGTCTCTCATGTTCATTTACCTTAATTTGTATCTGTGTAATGTTGGCTATTCTCTCATGTTCATTTAAATCCATATCCGTTTGTACTATCAGCTGTTCCCTCACTCGAACTTGTGTTCAAGTGTAATTTTGGATAGTATCTCATTTTCATTTACCGTAATTTGTGTCTGTGTAATGCTGGCTAGTCTCTTATGTTCATTTACCTTAAATTGTGTCTGTGTAATGTTGGCTATTCTCTCATGTTCATTTACATGAATTTGTGTCTGTGTAATGTTGGCTAGTCTCTCATGTTCATTTACCTTAATTTGTGTCTGTGTAATGCTGGCTAGTCTCTCATGTTCCTTTATCTTAATTTCTGTCTGTGTAATGCTGACTAGTCTCTCATGTTCATTTACCTTAATTTGTATCTGTGTAATGTTGGTTAGTCTCTCATGTTCATTTACCTTAATTTGTGTCTGTGTAATGCTGGCTAGTCTCTCATGTTCATTTACCTTAATTTGTGTCTGTGTAATGCTGGCTAGTCTCTCATGTTCATTTACCTTAATTTGTGTCTGTGTAATGCTGACTAGTCTCTCATGTTCATTTACCTTAATTTGTGTCTGTGTAATGTTGGCTAGTCTCTCATGTTCATTTACCTTAATTTGTGTCTGTGTAATGTTGGCTAGTCTCTCATGTTCATTTACATTCATATCCTTTCTTACTAACTGACGGTAACCCATATACATAAAATAAATATTCCGGGTAATAAAATGAAAGACAAAAAAAATGCCTCAATGTCAGAACAATCCGAAACATCGTAGAGAGGGGTTAATACCACTATCATACACATACTTGACCTCCCACTTTCCTTGCTTGGCACAGGCACTTCAATAGAAAGTGACGGGTTTAAATTGACTTTTCAGACTCCATCCAGAGAATATTCAGCTGTATAGATACCTTTGTCTAGACTAAGGTTTTTACTGAAAGAGATTTGAGGTCAATGGCATGAATGTATCTGACCATTGTCGGATTTTCATGTCTGATCGAAACATTACACCAGCTGAAAGTTACATATATGACTTGTGGGTGTTCAGTTTGTGCTATTTTAATCTCCTGATGCTTCGAAACATATTTTTCATAAATCAGTAATTTAAAACATTACCACTCCTTACTTCTGTTATGTTGGTATGCTTAAAACAAGGAGTGACTCTGGATAGAAATTAAATAACTGGAAATCAAAGAACATAGCTGAACCATCTACACCCATTTTCAAAAAGGTCATTTATCACCTGTTCTGACTGTGTTTTGCTATTTTTTGAATTTGTTTTATGCCCTCAATTGTATGATAGTTACATTTACATCAACGCCATCCTTAAGCAAAATAAGTTTGAAGATACTAAAGGCGTGATCAGAAGCTGGACATCGAAGACAGTCAGATAATACAATGGCCTAAAGAAAACGGACAAACAATGATCTACAAAACATTACTCAACTTTATTTGTATGTAGACAATTTAGTCTTTACTCCTAGACATAAAAACATGCTTACTATCGTAAAAGCAAAATGTTTGAAGTACGATTTCCCCTCCAACATATCTATTAGTTATGTAGTTCTAGAAACGTAAAAGAAACCAACAAAAACATAGAAAGATTACTCTTTGGAAACGATAAAATTAATATAAACGAACATTCTAATATCTTCAATAAAGTTCGAGCATATATTACAAAACACCAATCTATTTCCCATGTTTCACTATATTGTGTTTTATATTATCTATATTTATGTATGTGCTAGATTTTTTGACATTATTATATGTGTATTACTTGTAGGGAGAGGACAGTACATAAGTTGTGGTAACATTTTGTCCAATCCCATTGCTGTTTTATTTGCAATACAATATTAAACTAAACAAGCGGCATTTTGTTAAGAATGATCCTACCAATGCAAACAAATATTGCTGAAATATAACTTAAAGTGGCGTTAAACATCCAATATTAACATATATGTATTTTGCTAGGCGGTGATTTAATCGTGTGAACGATATTTAAAAACAAATACGTTGTAATTTAAATTATATTTTGTCCGTTTAAATAACGTTAAGTGGCTCAATATTCAGTTGAAAAATCTATGACAATGAACATGTTAAAATACCATATCACATTTTTACTTTTATATAGATTGTGTATCGATTTACATACGTTTGTAATACAATATCTGATTTAAAAAAGATATATTTATACAAATAGTGCAGTGATTATTTAATTAAAAAATATACACATTACTTGGCAGTTTAAAAATATATTAATAATACAACTATAATACATTTGAACTACATGACCCAGGGGCCGCCGTGGTCGTAAGTTAGTACCAACTACAATTACCTATCCAATCAGTGCCTAGCACCACGAATGTTGTGAGTTCGAATCCTGCTCATGGCGAGGTGTACTTGATACTACATTATGTGATGAAGTTTGTCAGTGACTTGCTACAGGTCGATGGTTTTCTCCAGTTTCTTCTAGCAATAAAGCTGATC
>MJUT01037630.1:254423-266041 GCA_002080005.1 Gigantidas platifrons
TTGATTCATTGATTGAACTCGTGCATACCCTGGAATTTACCATATCGACCTTATCAATAAAAAAAGTTGATATCGACTTTAGTGCGCCCTATACGTTTCTGGAATATCTTTCATCAGGTACGCTCAAAGTCAAAAGATTGCAAAACCAAATGATTTAATAGTCTTTGGGAGGTAGTAAACCAAACTATCCTAGGTAAATCCAACTATCCATTACACGCTTTTCCATTATTTGAATGTTAGCAAGCTTTAAAACACGACGGGTTCCACTAGTGGAGCAGAAACTGCTCGCCCTTCCGGAGCACCTAAGTTCACCACCGGTTTTTAGTGGGGTTCGTGTTACTCGATCTTTAGCTTGATGTGTAATGTCTTGTAGATCGTTGTTTTTCCTTTTGTACTTTTTATTTTGGCCATTGTGCTGTTTGTCTTTCTTCGATTTACGAATTCTGATTATCCCTTTGATATTTTCAACCTTTTACTTAGAACGAACTACAAGTTTTGACATAGCTTTGTTTCGTTTTCAGGAGAAGTTGATGTAAATATAAAAGAAGGCACCAGAAGTAAAAGATCTATAGACGAGACGTTTTATCCACATAATTATGACTTAGAAATTGTATTGGCTGGGTCAAAAGTACATTTGCACTTAATAAGGAATGACAATATTGACACTGATGTCCCAACGGTGTCACTGAAGGACCGTCTGATGACTACAGATGTGCATAATTCGGAGGTAAGCGCAATAAAATACATTATTTAAGAAAAAAAAGGCACTTTTTTCGAATTATTGAAAGAACATATTGTTTTTATTATTATATTATTACTAGCTTCTCTAGATTGTCCATTCGTGATTTCCCCTTCGTTTCTGTGTAACTTTCATTTAACCCCGCCACGTGTTTTATTTAAGTGCCTGTGTCATGCAAGGAAAGTGACCGATCATGCATATATACCATATTGGTGTATTGATGAATATACAATTTTTTTTTCGAGTCTGAAAACGTGGATAAAGACGAACTTTAGCGAGTATATCTCCTCGTTTCGTGTCGAATCAATTAAAGTTTATATTCATTATCAATAAGCCAATATTGTATTTATTCTGCAATCCACGATGTTTTCATCAATAATGTTATGCCATAAATGCATTTCTTTTTAATTATTATGCCAGTTGGAGTCACACTATTTACGCCGTGGTATACACGAGGTGTAAATCGTTATATTGGACTACATCTAAATTCGCGTATAAGTAGTTCCCGAAAGGAATTGAAATAACTTTGATTCAAATGAATATTTACTGATTAAGATGAAAACCAAGATTGAAACTTGACATTTTAGAACCTGATCTATATCGATTTAACATGTTTTAATAACCGAGTTCACTCTAGGTTTTTAGCGTGTTTTGTGTTACTCGATCTTTAGTTTTATGTGTATGCTTTGTAGATCGTTGTTTGTGCTTTTGTGGTTTTTCTTTTGGCCATTGTGTTGTCTTGTTCTTCGATTTACAGATTCTGATATCTTTTTCGTATCTTCAAACTCTTCTTAATATATATTTGTAATTTATTTTCACCACATGTGTACCGCGCTATAAATGTGATGAGCAAACATGTTAATAACTCTACAGGAACACCCAGACAATTCTCAGGTGACACTGCCATGTTTATTTGCAGAGGAGTGTCAATTAGGTCCTCATTAACAAGGTAGAGACTATAGTGGTTAAAGCGCGATACTTACTCATGCAAGTTTGGATGGTATTGTCTGCTCACTGTGACCTGCAATTGATTTATAAAAAATATTTTCTTAATTAATTTCCAGGAGTTGTTTAGCTTAAAATAAGTACATATTGCTAAAAATTCCGTTAAACACCAATATCAAATCAAATCAAATCACTGAGATAAGTACACAAGAAATGTTGAATTTTAAAATTATTTTGTTTCATATTATTCATTTTGACTGTTTGTGCAGCATTTAGAAACATGAGACAACATCTATTAAAACAACGACCTATTGTTTATATTTATATTTATTACTGGTCTGTCGATCAGAGAACAAAAAAAGAAATCCAAAATGGTCGGACCTTAAAGAATGATTCATATACTAGATGAATAAAGCAAAAAAACAAAAAAAACAAAAAAAATGTATGTGTATGTTTTGTCGATCGGTCTTTGTACTTATGTATATGTTCTTAGACTCTGCTTCCCCTTTCCTATCTTTAAACTCTTCGTTATTTGTACAGCACCACACGCAATGATTGCAGGATATAAGTTTGTTACAGGCATCGGTTTGGCCTCTACTTTCACGCTTAATCGATTAGATATTTGACCTGTTCCAGCAGCGTATTGTATTTCTGTTTAGTTTTCATTTTATTTGTAATACTGAATTCTTTTGGGTCAGAGTTAACGTATTATCTCTGCTCTATATAACGTTTGAATAAAATATTATAAGGTCCGTCGCTGTCGTGCAATCAGTTCCTATCACTACTAGCGTTGTGAGTTCGAATTCCGCCCATGGCGAGGTGTACTGGATATAACATTATGTGACAAAGTTCGTCAGAGACTTGCGACAGGTCGGTGGTTTTCTCCGGTTATTCCGGTTTCCTTCACCAATGAATCTGACCGTCATGATATAACTGAACTATTGTTGAAAGTGGCGTTAAACACCATAACTCTAATCCTATTGATGATTAATAAACCATATTATGTTTTTTTTTTATTTGCAGAAATCTATTTTCTATCAAGATACACGTAATGGTGCCGTATTTGTAGTTCAAAGTGACCAGCATGATTCTACCAGTATGGTATGCAATTTGGTGTCATTACTTTATAAGTGATATTATGTTTTAGTGTATTTCAAATTTGTAATGTTTGAGTTTTTTTGTTTTTTTTATATAAAAATGTAGATATCAAATATATAGTGCACACGACGCTTTTCTGGAATAACCTTCATCAGGTATGCTCAAATAAAAAATATTTGAAAGCCAAATAATTAAATTATGCTCGTTTAGATAAACAACGAAAAATGAATACGTTTTCCATTGGTCAATAGACCAATAATTTCCCCATGTTTTATCCACTTCGCTGTCGATAATAAAATGAAAAAAAAACCAGTTTATTATTATTTATTTCAGTTTGGGATGTTTTATGCTTCAGGAGAGCAGATTACAGTTCAGACCGTCAGACCAAATGCTACAGCAACATTTCGAAACGGTTTAAATAGATTTCAAATTGCTACAGAATCAATCCCGAAAGTAGATTTTAACGACTATGTGAAGAACGGTATGTACTTCTCTCATTGTTCAAACCAATCGGATTAAGCTCTGACCTTTCCGTTAGCCGATGAAAATATATGTGGCAGTATGTATAAATACTTACCGAAGATAAAGACGCTGTTAATTAAGTTCAGGGGCGTAGGAGCAAACAATTGAGAGACACTATAAATTATAGCATGGAAACAGAAATTATGCAGAAAACACTAGATTTAAGGCTACAAATGCAAGCTGTGAAGCCAAATGACAGTTTATTGTCAGTTTTCACAGCTAGTGCCTCCCTCCCCACTTTCAGGATCGTCTTAAAGCTTTTCGTTTACTACACGGTCCATTGTATATATCTTTATTCTCATCACCAAATGACATAGGTACAGAGAAGACATAGACACAACTATATACAATATGTACAATATATATACAATATTAGAACACAGGAAAACAGTTAACTAGGAGGACAAGCCCTTTCATTTATGATCCGTATAAATTTACATAGATTAGTCAGATTCAGTTTATTTGTTGACGCCATAATCCACAAGAAGTTAATAATTTTGGTCTGTTTGTATATCTCTTCTTGATATAAATATCTCTATATTGCTTAAAATATGGACAATTTAAAATCTAATGGAATTCATCACCAATTTCTTCTAAATTACATAAATTACATTTTCTATTTTCGCGCGGTATGTTATTCCATCTTCCATGTTCTATTGGCAGTTTATGGTTAGTTGTTCGAAATTTACATAGAGTTAAGAAATCTTTTTCGTCTAAAATATCAAAATATTGTTTAAAGATATACGTTTCTTTAAAAATACAATAATAATAATACATTCCTACGCCTCTGCACTTTAATTTCTGTCTAATTGTAAAGTTGGAAGGCTGAAGCATTCGTTTATATGTTCATCTACATCCTTTGTTCTATTGATTGATTGATTGGTTGGTGTTTAACGTCCAGCGAGCAATTAAACACCAATCAATCAATCAATCAATCAATCAATCAATCAATCAATCAATCAATAGAACAAAGGATGTAGATGTACATATTTGTTCTAAAGGGATGCGTTAGACATATGAGCTCAATATACGACGTTTGTTTTATTTTGAACATTTTTGAAGAAAAAAATATCTTCATTATCTACGATTGACTGTTGACAGGTCGTCATATTACCTGGTACATATAATAAATCATAATTGTCATGTTCCACATCACATCGGTGACATCCTGGATCTCCTATTCACGAAACATGTTGGGCGTCATCCGATAGTTTCACACACCAATGATAACTAATTGAATGTAATATGTATTAAATGAATTTACGATTCAACATAGAAAAAAAAACAGTATTATTAATAGTAAGAAAAACGTATGTGAAAAAATAATAAAGATTTTCATGAATTTTAATATCCATATTTGTAGTCATCTAAGGGACCAACCCATTTGTGATCTGAAACTGCGTTTTCGTTTTCGAACAGAAAGTTATTTTAGTCTCTGATCTGAAGGGTATATCTTTCAACATTTTCAAAGGACACATTTGGGGGTATTAAAACACTAGAATATTTTGGGAAAAAAAATCTTACCACCTACAAAACTGATTGCTGCCTATATTTTGTTGCTTTCTTGTATTAAGGAATTGCCTTTTCTAAATATTTGGAATCTAGCACCACTGAAGATGTATTTAAATACATACATACATATCTGGATAACGCATTGTTGATGCTTAGTGATGTTTTCAACAATAAGTTAGCTACTAATATATTATAGAAGCCAATTCCATTGATGTAGAAAACTGGAGTATCCCGTGAAAACTGCAGATTTATCTCAACTCACTGACAACCTTTGTCACATGAATTTTTGTCGAGTGCATTTTGCGACTAAAGCCACATATTTTTTAACATGTGAGCAAGTAAACCAAAGGACCTAAACCTAATCATTTTAGAATTATTAAATACGGTCACGAGTCACCGAATAATAATATAATAATAAAAATAGAGGGGGTGTAGTCGTGTTATTATCGTGGTTAATGAAACGTTTGACAGAGCAGGACGATAACCTTGTACATGTTGATTCATGATCATATGAAACTTGACCTCTCATATCACGTTTTGTATATTATATTTTAATGTAGGGTCTGCCATTCAAAATAGTTTTCTACGTCAAAGATTATGTTACGTCAAGAGATCATATTCTGTCAAACGTTTCATTCATAAATCGAGGTCACTGTCCGAATACACAAGTATTGTCTTCTATGTAATAAGTAATGCTTTTCAAGTAGAGGGATTGCCATGATTTTCAGATATCAATCACAAAAGCACAACTGCCACCTCTGCTGGTTAAGTATTAGTCCATTAGGATATCATTCGGCAGTAGTCAATGCTTCGGCACTGACATGGGTTATTAGATATAGTTGTGCTTGAAAGTTTCAGTACTTACCTAAGTACTGCTAATTGACAAAGGCAAATCTTCCTCAAGCATAGATGCCCTTAGCTGATTTGGAATATTAGATTCGTATTGCGTTGTAGGGGGCTAATGTTTTACTGTTATCCAACGCGATTTCCATATCAGATGATGTTCGTGTTGCTTAAACGTAAAACGACGAATGTCACTGGTGGAGCAGGAACTGATAATCCTTCTGGAGCATCTGAGGTTTTTTTAGTAAGGTTCCTATTGCCCAATCTTTAATTTTCTATGCAATGTTTTGTAGATAGTCGTCATTCCTTTTTCTTTTGGTCATTGCATTGTCTGTCTTTCTTTGCGTTACAACTTCTGATTACCCCTTTCGTATCTTCAAGATTTTCTTCACCATCCTGTTTAAAACATTGGCTGGCTTACTCCCAAACACTTTTACATTGTTAAGCATTTCAATCTTTAGAGCGTGGGCGGATCCGGGAAGGCTATTGCAGTAACACGTCGTGTGCAATATATTATATATTTACGTTTCCATAGCAAATTAACACAGTCTGGGACAAGACCTCAACTACGAAACAGTTATATCTTATACACAATGTGTTGTGTTTATCTTGCAATGTAAAGAAAAATATTTCACAAAAACAATTTGCAGACGCAGGAGAGATATCGATCTATTAACAATTTAATTTGATGTGAATACTGTAATCCGATTGGATGATCCACCTGGAGCAACATTGGTTATACTCGATAACCTGAGTTGGTATTGTGACGTCACCAACGTGTTCATTCGCTAACGACAAATTCAAATAGTCACATGAAATAATCGCAATTAAAATCGAGGAATCATTAAATTTTGTTGTAAAAATTAAATTATAAGGAATATTTGAAATTTTTGAACAGGTTATACTTGTATAACCTGTTCAACAATTTCAAATATTCCTTAAATAGCTTTTGTACAACAAACATAATGATTTCTGGATACATTTTGTTATGTGATGTCAATAACAGTTTAACGTATGAGCATATATTAACAATTTGAAATTAAAATATCTCTACTTAAACCTGTAATAAATTAATATTAGAGTCACATGTCATTTTATACGTGTTTTGATTGGTTTAAAAAGTTAAGGTTATTTGTCAATGAACGGAATCTAAAAATATACGTTGTTCTCAAGTCGTCGCGTGCCGTTGTCATCAGGTGATTTTCTTTAAATGAGGCACCTTTGGGGTTATTTAATTTTATTTCCAATTATTTGCCTCATTTTGAAAAAAATAAATATATTTTTCGATATCATAACAAAAAAGTGTGAATTAATTGATAAGGATTGATCGAAATTATTTGTTCGCTTCATTCGAAATAACCTCAATCAGGTTGTACACACCCTTGAGTAACCCGCTACGTGAGTTACACGGTGTGTACAACCTGATTAAGGTTATTTCTTCATGAATCGAACAAAAATTGCGATCAATCCTTAAATGTAATCATACAATTTTACCACCAGTCTTCGGTTATAATGACAGTAAATGAAAGAACATACACTTCTACAGTAATTGTCCGTTGAATTCGCTTTGCTCAATCTAGTTTTTTGTAGATATTCGTTTGTATTTTTGTCCTTTTTCGCTTAGCCATTGTATTGTCCATATAGTCCATCATTAAATAAATCTGACCGTCGCGATATAATTGAAATAGTGTTGAAAGTAGCGTCAACCACCATAACCCTAACGCTTTAATGCTCATGTTTCAGGTATATGTGAACATCCTGGTTTTTGTCCTCTCAATGACCTTTAAATTATTTTGCTTTTCAAATATTTTGGCTTTGAGCGTACCCGATGACGGTTTTTCCAACAAATCGTTGTGTGCACTAATTTAGAATAATTGAGATAAATAATGATGCTTCGTTCGTCTTTTTAGTAGATAAATACCAGAAATCATGTTAGTATTATTTAATTCGGTCATTTTGACTAGTACACACGTTCTTACATGTTATATAGATATAAACTAAACAATAATAATAAATAAAAAAATAAGAAAAATAATAATAATAGAGGGGCGTAGCCTTGTTTTCACCTTGGTTAATGACACGTTTGACAGAACAGGACCATAACCTTTAAAATTTTGATTCATGATCAGATGAAACTTGAAGCCTCATATAACGTTTTGTATATTAGACTTTGATGGATGTTTTATATCTCTTAAACTCACATTATAATACATATCACAGTGGCTTCTTAATAAATTGGGATGACAAATGTCCATCACCCATTGTCGTTTTAATAATAAAAATAACATTAAAAATATTGATGAATCATTTAATTTTGACAAACAAGATCGTCACGCACTTGTTGAAAAAAACACAGTATGATCTAGGGTAAATTAAACTCCCGACAGATTGGCCACATCATATTTCAAAATATTTGAAACGTTAAAGGTGTGCAGTTTGTCAATAAAGTTAAAAAAATAATATCATAAATCATAAACACAATATATTTTGTAATATTTCATTCAATTAATGGTAGCAATATTTCATGTCTCATATTTTGGCTTAATATTATAACAATTCAATTGAGAGATTCCGTGATGAATTGTTGCTTCATGTGTAATAAGCAGTATATAAGTTATATTCAGTATGAGATTAAGAATCGACCCCCCCCCCAAATAAAAATAAACAGCTTCATTATAGAAAGAAGAGTTTGAAGAAATAAAAGGAGTAATCAAAATCCGTAAATCGAAGAAGGACAGACAACAAAAATGCAAAATGAAAAAAAAATATAAAAGGACAAACAACGATGTACAAAACATACTCATCAAACAAAAGATCTAGTAACACAAACCCCACTGACACCGGGGTGAACTCGGGTGCTCTGGAAGGGTAATCCGTTCCTGCTCCACTAGTGGCACCATTTGTAGTTAAACCGTTTATAAAACTTATTATTGCTCAGGTCTTAACTTTATTGTAGAATGTCTCTATGATTGATCTCTTGAATTTTCAGAACGGTAATTTAATTTGTTATTTGATCCAATTGCATGTTTATGGTCCAGATTATGTATTTCAAACTTCAGAACGGATGTTGAATGTATGAATTCTTCAATTTATTTTGTTATTGTCTAAGTTGCACATTGAAATTTTAGGAACATTAGTAGAAGTATTGAATTGGCCTAAGTCTCTACAATGTTCTTTTACAATTACCTACAGCCGATCAAAAGGAAATCTTTCTTCTCATATAAGAAGAGTTTGAAGATATCAAAGAGGCAATCAGAATCCGTATATCGACGAAGAACTGACAACACAGTGGACAAAAGAAAAAATACAAAAGCACAACCAACGATCGACAAAACATATATATAAAACTAAAGATCGAGTGACACGAACCCCACTAAAAACCGGGGGTGAACTCAGATGCTCCGGAACTAGCTTAACCTAGCTACTTTCTATTAAAGTGCATGTACCAAGCCTGGAATGTGAGCGGTCATGTATTTGCATATTAAGGATGTCGACTATTTGCTATTTGACTTTGGAATTGTTCTGACACTTTGGTATTTTTAAAAATTTTTATTACAGCACTGAGTGATTCAGAAGATATTCACACACAACCTAACAGAAGTGATCACCGACATAGAAATAAAAGAGCAACAGGTGAACACATAATACAACTACTGATGGTGGCGGATTATAAAGTGTATACTAGGTAAGACATATATAAACGTTAAAGAACGCCGAAGGGGAAATCAAAAATTGACAATCCAGAGAAATAGGCAACATAGTATACACAAGACAAAGAAACAAGAAAAAAAAATATAACACAATATGTGTTGGACACATTTATACGCAAGCAAACACAAATGACGTAAATGGGAGAAGACTGTCTAAGATGTTTAACTTGTGTTTTATCCTTTTGTCTTTTTGAACAATAAAATATGTTTAAAGTAATGACGTAAATAACGTAAATATGAGACGAACCGAACATCGTGTTTATGTGGTAATCGTAACGGACATCAAAACATCATATATATTATGGTTGGTTTTTTTTTTTTATAATATATGTCAAAATGTCATGTCTGGACAACGTCCGATGCTATTTTTTGCTTATGGTATGTCGTTGTGGATTACAAAACTTGCAAATTGTAAGATAACTTTCCAAGTCTTATATTATAGTTTTGCTTGAATATTTGTCATTATGCAGGTAAACTCTCTTAAGATTAAAATAATATGTTTATGTCAAAGCTTATTCTGGATTGTATGTGTAGATATTTATTAATATTTTAAAGCAAAAGTTTACAATAATAAAATACACAAACAACAAAAACAAGACAAGACAAAACACACATTAAAGGGAAAAGTTTACGAATGGATACGTTGTCTTCTGACTACAAGAAGAGTTTGAAGAATTCGTATATCGAAGAAAACCAGACAACTCAATGAGCAAAAAAAGGTATAAAAGGACAAACACCGATCTACAAAACAATTAAATATCGAGTAACATGAATCCCACTAAAATTCAGGTGCTCCGGAAGGGCAAGCAGTTCCTGTGTTAATCTAGTTATAAATTCGGTGATAAGTCATGAACGAGGAAAGGCTCGTGAAGTGTTTACGACAAGTGAACATATCCATGGTCACAACTAATCACATGAATGAGTTCGATCTTCGTTACACAAGTGTTAACGTTCCCAGACGCCTAGCCAAGTCCCGATGTTTCAACGTCTGGTCGTTATGTCCTTTTTAACTACTCTCCTCCAAAACTTGTCACGTGGCTATACAAACAAATATACCCACTGTTTTTAGTGGGTTCGTGTTACTTGATCTTTAGTTTTATATGTATTGTTTGTAGATCGTTGTTTATCCTTTTTCCTTTTGGTCATTGTGTTGTCTGTCATTCTTCGATTTACGGCTTCTGATTACCCCTTTGGTACCTTCAAACTCTTCTTATATTTTTGTAGAATAAAACTTGTTTCACTATTAATTTAACATTACAGCTGGTATGATAAAAGTACAAAACCGACCGTAGCAGAAAAAGAAGCAGATGCTAAAACATCAATACGACAATTTTATGCCTTCCTTATCACTGGGGTATGTATTTTACTACATTATTTCATATTTCTTTATTTCATTACAATGTTGAGATGTACTATCAATATCGCACAACTTAAAGGTTGACATATCAATAATGGAATGTATGTTGTGATATACAAATTTACATAAAATTATAAAAAGGAAGAATCATTTTGTATCTTAAGATTATTAGGCTCATTATGCCATTGAAAAATTGAAAATGGAAAATGAACAGCCATTCACTGCACTCATCGTATCCCCGACTAATACAAATCTTTTATTTGGGGGAGGCGTATATGTATCTGTAGAATACTGGGCGTGGTCCTGATCCATTGGTAGTTGGATTCATGACTACATGTGCAATCAATGCGTAACACCACTAAAGTTATGACTTCATATCCCGCACTTTATGTGATAAAGTTTTTCAGTTTCTCCAGGTACAGCACCGGTTTCCTCCACCAATACAACTGATGGCCACAATATAGCTGAACTAGTGTTGAAAGTGGCGTAAAGCACCATATTTCATTCTATCACTACTATGAAATATACATTTCAATAATAAATAAATCCTACCAGTCATGCCAGTGTGATAACACCGGGACAATGGTACAGTCGTGGACTGATATTACAACAGCAGAGGAATTACCCCATTGATAGTAATTTAAATGTCGATATATAATTTAGTTACTCTCAATGTCAAACGACGTAGAGGCTAACTAGTTTCTTTAGTTCTCTGTGTAGTGTTTTGTGTTGTGTAGTTGTTCGTTCTTTTGTCCTTTGTCCTTTGCCATTTGCGTTGTCTCTCCTTCTTCGATTTGCTTATTCTAATTACCCAGTTGGAATCATCAACATCATCTTTATGTAAAATCAATGTCTTGAGGGCAAACCTGTTTAATTGTAGAATAAAAAAAAC
>MJUT01037630.1:266116-284539 GCA_002080005.1 Gigantidas platifrons
AAATGTCGATATATAATTTAGTTACTCTCAATGTCAAACGACGTAGAGGCTAACTAGTTTCTTTAGTTCTCTGTGTAGTGTTTTGTGTTGTGTAGTTGTTCGTTCTTTTGTCCTTTGTCCTTTGCCATTTGCGTTGTCTCTCCTTCTTCGATTTGCTTATTCTAATTACTCAGTTGGAATCATCAACATCATCTTTATGTAAAATCAATGTCTTGAGGGCAAACCTGTTTAATTGTATAATAAAAAAAACAATGGTGAGATGCATGATAAACATGACTAAAACATAGCTAATGATTTCTTACAGATGGATGGTATGTACAAGAATATACAGACATCAGCCTACACAATATCACTGGCATTTGCTGGCATAGTAATTACTCAAGTGAGTACAAACACATATCGGAAATCAGCTTACTATTTAGTGTGAGATCATTTCATTTCTAAAGGATGAGAAAATAAACCTTAGAGAAAACCGAAGGGTCAATCTAGAGACACTGGCAACATTGAGCACACAAGACGCAATACAAAGAAGAACAAAGCACAAGCCAACACAGAAAACTAAAAAGATGTGAAATACGGACAGTACCTAAAACCATGGGTACAAATACGGTTTAGACGAAGTGGCAACCAAACTTTGTATACAAGATGAGTTAATTTGATTAATCAAAGATGGCATTTCATATTTGTGCAAAAACAAACGCTCAATCCATTTCGTTGACGTATATCATTGATTGACCACACAATGTTTTATATATAAGTAGTTTTCTCTTGTTGATTTATATCAATTGTATAGTTCTTATGTTCAGGTTCCCTTAAATGGCAAAAAAAGAAGACATGTGCTAAGTTCTGCTATGAATGAATATAATTCGAAATTAAAATAGAATCAAATTTTAATTGGAAGGTGGAATTTCTGACATAAACGTTAAAAAAAAACCGAATGGACAATTTAGTGACAGACGCAACAAGACAGAACGAAGACAGAAGCAAAACAAACAATGACTAATATACACATGACTAATTGATGTTATTATGTCAAAAGTATCAGATATGATTTTTGTTTTCACCAGATTAATGGTCTTTAACCAACATAATCTACCTTCCAATGTGTTACCACGGTTTATTTATAAATCTTTTGTCACAAACAGTGTTAATATCATGCTAGTTGCTCGGTAATAGACATTATCGCATGTAAAGACCAAGATATCAAATCATCGGTAATGATAATAAACCGTGGTGGAACATTGGCTGAGTGGCAGAAAATATTACAATTTAAAATATTTAAGCAAATTATTTTACCCTATGTTTGTTTCATGTTTATCAAGATTAAATAAACTTTGGTCCTGCCAAATCTGTATTGTATTGAGAGGTCATATTTTGGGATAAAGAAAAGTGGTCTTATAATGCAGGTGACTTTTTAAAAAGAAGTTTAAGTCATTCCAAATTTTCCATGTCAGGACAAGAAAAAAGTGACATTTTAATACAGGTGTCTGCTTAATAAATATAACCACATGGGCAGGTTTGAATATACATGTTGGTAGATACTATTTTCTATTGTAGACAGAGCAGGAAGCAACTTGGACAGAGAGTATAAAAAATGATGCTTTCACTCCAACCAGAGTAGATTCTAACAACGCCCTGTCACTCTTCAAAGACTGGACCCAAGCCGAACTATCAAGCTTACCTGGACACGATCACGCCATGCTATTTACTAGGTAAAACATACATTATTTCACTACGTAACGACTAAATAGCCGATATATATATTTTGTATAATAGATATTGACTGTAAAAGGCATCAATTCATGAAGAAATGCTTAGGGCCATTGAAGTGGCTTAACTTCGTAGCTTTCAGTTTAAGTACCTGCATCAAGCCAGGAGAGTAAGTGATATTGCATACGTTTTGGGGGTTTCAATGTTGCCTGTGTTATATTTTTGTTAATAAGGGTAATAACAAAATTACCGAACACCTAGCAATCTTCCAAAAGGAAAGGCAAAATTCATAAGTAAACAAACAGACAAAATCAGTCAACAACTTGAAAACTGGGAAAACCGCAATGACCCTGACTTGGTACAGGCATTTCCAAAGAATCAGATTGTACGGCGCCAAACACCCCGCTTTCATTACGATTAAAAGGTTCCGGTTGTTAATATTATAATAATACAATGAAAAGTAAAACAGACCACACTGTTGGTACACCCAATCGAAAAATGGCAGAAACGGAGGAATAATCCATTCTCCTTTCACACATATGTCATGTACGTGACTTTTCACTTAATAGGCTTGGGACAGGCATTTCAATAAAAAGTGGCGGAGTTTAATAATTTCTATGTGCCCTGACCTCCCTTCTCAAATAATTTTAATTTTTATCATGGCACTCTGTTTAATTGTTGAAGAAAACTAAAATGCTTGCGGAATAATTTATAAAAAGGAATGGTGTGAATTTTCAGTCATTGTGATCATTTGCTTATTAGTGGAATACTTGGTACCTTAACATAACATTGCCTATATAGCTGTGTTAGATTTATGATGACCCCCTCCCAAGAAAAAAAAGTCATCGTCCTTCCACAGGTGACTGACATTCTATATAATCTGCGCTCCATTTATGCACCTGTATCATCAGCAAAATAAACGATGAGTTGATGTTTCTATCATAAATGCTTTGTATTGAATATGGGAAGATGTATTATTTTTTCATATCGATAATGACTTAATTTTGAAACACCTGGTGTTTTATGGTACACATCCATCAAACAATACAATGCATATTGTAGCCATGAAATGAAGGTGTAGTCAAATAGTATTACAACACACTAAAATGTTATTTTGAAACGTTACAGATGATTTTGTTGATCTTATTTATTTACTCTTCTAAATTAATTGGTACCGGATTTTTATAAATTTGGACCCTTGTTTATTTGAAACGAAATAACGTTGACACGTGGCACAACAAAATTTTCTGAAATCTTGTTTTAATGAAAATTATTTATTACTCAAATAGCGGCCATTATTTTCAAAATTAGATGAAACACCTTTGCATTATCACACGAAAACTGTGAAAACAATGCAATTTACAAATATAGTATTGAAATATGGCAAATATGGGGGTGAATGAGTGATTGTTGTCAACATTTATTCAGATATTGATTGATTGGTGTTTTACGCAAACCTTAGCAATATTTCAGCTATATCGTGGCGTTTTATTCAGATATGGAGAAACAAATTTATAATGTTTAAAAATAAATGTTTAATGTTTGATAATTGGATAAATAGGGATTTAATTTATATCAATGATATTTTAGATGAGAATGGGGAAATAAGTCATAATTATATTTCAGACAAATTAAAATACAAGACTAATTGGGTATCTGAATTTATCTGCCTAAAAAAAGCAACACCTAATGAATGGTATCATACATTACAGGCTCAAAACTCTATCAAAAGTGTTGTAAATTTTCAAAAAGATAAATTTGTATGAAATCTATTTATCTATAAATGAAAAACCAAATGTGAGTCAGCTTTACACTTTTATTTTTCACTGCTTAGAAGAAAATAAGCTAAACATATTCAGATGGAATTTATTGCAATATATAATTCTTACAAAAAAAAAAAAAAAAAACTACCAATGAAATGGAAAAATGCTAAAAATAGCCAATGTAATTTATGTGAATAAGATGAAGACTATCTACATTACTTTATTTCTTGTTCTTATCTGAAAGAATTTTGGGTGAAAATACAACAAATATTGAAAAGATCTAATATAGAAAATTTTGTCACATTAAAACATATTGTTTTTGGGTATAAGATATTTGATAAAGATTATTTTGATTTCAATTATATTTTAACAATTTTAGGATTTTCTATATACAAAGGATATTATGCATCTGAACAAAAGACTAAACAAGTAGGCATATATTCTTTATTTATGAGAGAATATATTCCTAGAATAAACGAGGTGCAAAAACTCCAAAGTAGTAAACTGCAAACAAAAATAAAGAAATATATTGAAATGTAAATATATATGTATATGCGTGTGTATATGTATGCATGTATATGTGTGTGTATATGTATATATGCATGTATGTGTATATGTGTAGATGTAGGTATATATTTATAGACAAACTCAATTAAAACCTGATTCTTATCAATTATAATGTATTATTTGAAATCATATTCTTTATATAAGAAAATATTAATATGACATATTTCATAAGTAGCTTGGGCTTTTAAAGTAAGAATGTAACAAGCATTTTGAATATAAATATCATAATATTGTTGTAAAAAAAAAAAATTATTCAGATATATCATGGCTAGAACAAGTCACATTTCGATTAGATGATGATGTCCGCTTTCTACCCTGGGGTGCGTTGTTGAACTTGTGATTAAGCTAATCATATGATTAGTCATAATTACATTTTTAATTCCTAATCCCATACTTAGCTAATGCAATGCTTAATTTTTGTTACTGACACTCTTTTTTAATCAATGGAATAACTAATCATATTTAATCATTGAATTAACTAATTATGTGATTAGGAATTAAAATGTAATTATGGTTTAGGTGTTTTTTTTATGATACTAGATCACTGAAACAACAGTCATAATTAGACTCAGACGTATTTTTCTGAATTTGCTCGTAATCCTTCATGTTGCGTAATTAACACAGAAGCAGCAAATACTAGTTGTATAATCTTTTGTTTTATCCGACCGTTGGTTGTACGCATGATGTACTACAATCGAAGCGAGAACAATAACCATCACACCACCGTCCATTTACTAATATATATTGGAAGTCTGCGCACCAATATTGTTTCCCCTTCCGTTTCTAATGTAAGAAAAGTTTGAAAATACCAAAGGGACAATCAAAATCCGTACATCGAAGAAGAACAGACAACACAATGGCCAAAAGAATAAGCACAAAAGGACAAACAACGATTTACAAATCATACATATACAACTGAAGAACGAGTAACACGTACCCCACTAAAAACGGGGGTGAACTCAGGTGCTCCGGAAGGTTAAGCAGTTCCTGCTCCACTAGTGACACCCTTCGTGTTAATCTAGTTACAAACCCGGTGATAAGTCGTGAATGAGGAAAGGACCGGGAAGTGTTTGCGACAAGTGGAACATATCCGTGGTCATTTGTGACACAGATATTCTATAACGGTCAACCAAGTCATGGTGGCGACCATACAATTTTCGAAGTGATGACTTCAACTATTACCACATTGTCTGCTACAACAAGCACCCACCTACCAAATACCATATTCGCCACTGATATTTCGCACCAAAGTTTGCATTCCAAGCACTCCATACAGGGTGTGGTGCATAACTATTTAAAAATCTATACAATAACGATCTACTTTCAGAGGAAAAGAGATACAACATATTTTTATTGATTACAGTTTCAGTTTACCCCCCTTTTTTTCCATTTCCATGTGCATTTATAAATTCTATTTTTAGATATGACTTATGGTTTGGTGCTATCGACAATGCCGGTGAGTAAAAGTAATGATATGATATGTAAAACAAAGGATGCCACGTGTGAGTATGAAGTTTGTACCCTTCTCCTGTTTCCTCCACCAATGAAACTGACTGCCACGGTATAGCTGAAATATTGTTGAAATTGGCGCTAAACACCATCAAACAAGAAAAGAACAGTTGTTTTTAGATAATAATTGGATTACTCATATTGAGTTGATTATTGTCTGTCCTTTTAAATTTGGTTGATGGTGTTTAACGTCACTTTCAACAATATTCCAGATATATCGTAACAGTTAGTTTTATTTGTGGAGGAAACCGGAGTACCCGGTGAAATCCACCGATCTGTCGCAAGTCACTGAGAAACTTTATCACATAATGTTGTATCGAGTACACCGGGGCATGAACGGGGTTCGAACTCACAAATTTAGTGGTAATATGCACTGATTACACATATAGTTGTTAAATCAGCTACCATACGATCATGATCATGTCGACCCCTTGTCACGTTTTTGTCTTGCTATATTGATATACCATTTGACATCACGTCTTAACGTCTTCAACATTCGTCATCTGTAATTATATGACCCTGATATATTACAATTACAGACGAATGGGTTTAGGCTAAGGATTATTTTCAACAATATTTCAGTTATATCGTGACGGTACTGACAAATGTGATTCTATTTACTCATAAGATGAAAACGGAAAATAACAGACAAAACACCAGTGAAATATACGATTCCAAACGTCGGACCGAACAACACAAATAAAAACAATAAATGGAATTCAACGCAGGTACGTCTGAAAGTGTTCGAGTGCTCTATGGATGAAACCCGTTTAGCATAATGGAGAAAGGATCTTCAAAATTTTAAAATTTGATACATATGAAAAAAAATTTAGGCTATAGTTTACAATCATACAGTAAGCCATATTATATCTAAATAAAATAGTAAAATAAGAAATAAAAATAGCACACTGTCGGAACAGTTACAAAGTATAATAGGAAAATGGTAATTGTGTTTTGTTAAACTGATCTTAACGGTTTTTATTTCAGGTCTTGCCTATACTGGAGCTGTATGTACTGGTAACAGTCAATCAATAATAGAAGAAACAGACAATTTTATAATTATAACTATTTGTGCACACGAACTTGGACATTGGTATGTTCTCCTTACGGTTCTCTTCTGTTCAATTATGTTTATATTATGTGTTACTTTAACTATTTGTGCACACGAACATGGACATTGATATATTCTCCTTACGGTTCTCTTCTGTTCAATTATGTTTATGTCATATGTTACTTTAACTATTTGTACACACGAACTTGGACATTGGTATGTTCTCCTTACGGTTCTCTTCTGTTCAATTATGTTTATATTATATGTCACTTTAACTATTTGTACACACGAACTTGGACATTGGTATGTTCTCCTTACGGTTCTCTTCTGATCAATTATGTTTATATTATATGTTATTTTAACTATTTGTGCACACGAACTTGGACATTGATATGTTCACCTTACGGTTCTCTTCTGTTCAATAATGTTTATATCATATGTTACTTCAACGGGTGTACTCTATTCCACATTATGCATTAATATTTCTTAATGACTTTCTTTCTACAGGTCGGTCGTCGTATCATTATACTTCAGTTTTCTCTATCAATAAAACTGACCATGATATAGCTGTGGAAATAAAAGTTCATGCTATCAAAGGGATAATTTGAAGTAATGTTTGGAAGAAAAACTAACAATGAAATGCCCAACAGAAGAAATATATCCAAAACTATCAAAAAGACTGTACATAACATTCTTGTATCTAAGTATTTCTTAGTATATCCAAGAATATCGAAAAATGTTGGATTACATATCATCTCTGTATGAAACGTTTGATGTTACCAAAAGGGTATATCATAATCCAAAAAATCGAAGAAGGATAGACAACGCAAATGCCAAAAGAAAAAGGACAAACAATGATCTACAAATCACTACACAGAAAACATCACAAATTTAGCTAGACAAGGGAGTGAACTCTAGCACTGTGTAAGGCTAAGCAGTTGGAAATTACGTTAAACATTCATTACCCAGTCCATTACTTCTACATGTTTTTCCCCTTTCTCCTTTTCTCCTATAGTTTGAGTGCAGCTCATGATGGCACGGGTAACACATGTAGTTCTGTTGACAAATTCATTATGGCGCCATCTGCCAGTCCATCGACAGACGCAGCATTAGCAAGACATCTCTGGGAATTCTCAACTTGTTCGACTGACTCCTTTACTAACTATATTGATAGTCTTGATGCGTAAGTAATATATATGCATATTTTGGTCTATTGTTGAACTTATGATTAAGCTAATCATATGATTAACCCTAATTTCATGATTAATTCCTAATCATATAATTAGCTAATACAATGACTTAATATGATTCGTTAATGCATTGATTAAATTTGAGTTCAGCAACAGCATTCACTCATTGCATAAGACTAGTATGGGATTATGAATTAATTATGTAATTTTGGCCAATCATCTGGTTAGTTTAATCACAAGTTCAACAACGGACTGGTATATACTTTCAATACATATTAAGATAAAATCAAACCCGACCATGCGGTCACCTCTATTAAGCAGTCACCTGTAATAAGATGTCATATTTTTCTTGTCCGATCATAGAAAATTTCATATAAATCGAACCTCTTTTAAGAGGTCACCTGTTTTATAAGGTCATTTTTTCTTTGTCTCAAAGGTGGCCTCTTAATACAGGTTTGACTATATATGCATTATTTATTTACCTGGTATATAATTTCAATACATATTAAGATAGAGTCAAACCTGACCATGCGGTCACCTCTATTAAAGAGTCACCTGTATTAAAAGGTCACCTTTTTCATCTCATGCCATACATAATTTCATATGATTTGAACTGTTTTTAAGAGGTCACCTGTCTTATAAGTTTACTCCTTATTTGACCCAATGGTGACCTCTTAATACATGGTTGACAATATATCATGGTTTAGCAAGTTAATGTCTGTCCCATTTACACTGTATGATATCTTAATAAATTTCACCTGTCTAATTCGATGAGGGTGATGTCATTGATAACAAGGATAACCTGTCTATAGATCATACTGGGTAACGTTGTTGGAGAGTGTCATGTTCGTGTGTAGCATTTAATTGTGTCCTCTAGTTCAAAGTGTCTGCCGGACACTTTTACATATGTTATAGTGTCCAGCAGACACTATTTCATATCGCAATTTCTATAAAATATTGTCCGGGGGACACTTTAACATAGGACACTATTATGTCTTACCCTAACTCTAACCCTAAACCTAACCCTGTACTAGGACACAATTTCATAACACCGGACACTATTTCATATCGGAATCTCTATGAAATATTGTCCGGGGTTACACTTTAACATAGGACACTATTATGTCTTACACATGTATGTTAAATACACCTACTGTAGATTTCGTAAGCAATAGGCACTAAGTAGTCGCTAAAATACTAACTGCTTCTTTCCAACTCAACTCTCCAAATTTTTTCAGTGGCTGTCAGCAGTTATCCCTGTTGACCCCTCCCTCCTTTATATATACAGTCCAACCTGACTATGTGGTCACCTCTATTAAGCAGTCACCTGTATTAAAAGGTCACCTTTTTCTTGTTCTGACATAGACAACTTCATATGAATTGAACCTCTTTTAACAGGTCATCTGTCTTATTAGATCACTTGTACATTGTCCCAAAGGTGTCCTCTTAATACAGGTTTGACAGCATACTCGTCGAATTTTAATATTTTATGATGACCGTAAATTGAATTAGTCAATCTACAGAAGATCAAGACTTTTTCTTTCTGACAATTAAATGTTTTACCTTCAAAATTATTATACCCTACAAAAACGTGCTATATATATTAAGAGCTCATCTGTCTTGAAAAACCACTTTTTCTTTGTCACAATTGTGTCCACTTAATACAGGTCTGACTATATATCAGTTGTTTATATATTGATACACTTGTTCTCGTCCTGAATTTAGCTGAAATACAACTGACTGGACGTTAAACCAAAATCAATCAAATAATATCAAATCACCTGTCTAATAACGCGAATCCACATAATTGTCGTAGAAACTGAACAATGGAGATGGTTTAACAATGGCTCCAATTCAACGGGTTTCACTATATTTAACATCAATATTAAGAGTTTCTCATTAACGGTTTGGTTTGATGGATGGCGTTTAACGCCACTTTCAACAATATTTCAGTTATATTGTGGCAGTGAGTTTTATTGGTGGAGAATCCCGGAGAAAACCACTGAAACTTTATCAAATGATGTATCGAATATACCTCGCCATGAACGGAATTCGAACTAACAACCTCAGTCGTGATAGGCACTGATTGTGTAGGGAGTTGCAAATTCAACTACCATACGATCACGACCATGACGGCCCCACATTTCACGTTTATGCATCTTCTCAAGCATTCTTTATGGATGCATATTTATCAGATCATCGTTAACATATTATCATTTTTTCTGTGTATCAGATCAGGCAACAATTGTATGAAGATTTTGACTGCAGACTTCGACCCGACAGCTTTATCGCCGTACGACCAAACATTGGCAGGGCAATTGCATGATGCTGATCAACAATGTGCAAATATCCGCGGTATTGGTTCATATCTTTGTAGGGTACGTATACCGAATACTAGAAAACGGTCCGCATAATATGGAATACATCCAGTAAAGTCAGTAATACATGCTATCGACATACAACGTATACAGATTTAAAGAATATGTCAAGGTCCCAAAATATGTCCTAAGATTATAATGCAAAGAGTAATATATTATTATTATATTATTGCATGAATAGTTTCCATTGCAAAATGTACGAGCTCATGCGTTTAGTGAAATTCTGTGAGATTCATGCATAAACCAATTTACTGTATAGCAGATCTTTGTAAATTAACAGAGTATCGATTTAGCTTGTCGATGACGTCATGATATGCAACGGTATTACAGTAGTGAACATTTAGGGTACCTTGCACCTCAACCGATGCTTACTTTATTGATAAAATATTGTACTACTATGTAATAATGAGATTTATTCCTCAGTATTGCGACATGAAATATGGAATTCCTGTGATACGATTTATCTTTTGATACGCATAAAGGTGAATACATTTCTGAGAATAATTGCTTTGTAATATCTGTACTTTGAAATATAAAGGCCGTGCTAAATAACATTAACTAGCAAAAGTCTATTTTTACACATGCATTGCTCTGATTTGTAAAACTCCAATCTGATAGTGAGAAATATGTAGCTGAACTGTTAAATACAACACGAATGATATAACAATTCGTAGAATGAAGTGAAAAACAAAAATACCACACCGTCAGAACAGTTCCAAAATTCAGTAGAAACGGGGGAAAATCGATATATATCTATCCCCGGTTTGAAAATTATAATAACTTTTGATTGGTTAAAACCACGGCTATTAAAAAAAAAACATATTACCGGGTGTAACTAGCCATTAACCAATCAAACCTTGTTATAATTTTCAAAACGGGGGAAAATATGACGCCAAAGCTCGCGACGTTGCGCTCCAAAATCAAATTTAGTTAATTTTGGCTATATATTGAATATAAAGATGTTTGATCAACTGTAGGGTTCTATCAAAGGTATAGTTCCCTACACCGGTAAAAAAACACTCGATACTTTCATATTGTTTGCTTATTCTTTCCAAAAACAAAGAAAACGTCACTTTTACGTGGGTCACCGAGGTCCAAAATGTCTATTTTTTTTACCATAACTGGGGATAAATTCGTTATTTACGTTCCTACCCGTAGATATGGAGTTTTAAAACCCTTCATTAGCCTGTACACCCTTCGGCTGCGCCTCAGGATGCACTTTGCTACTTCAGGGTGTTAAAATCTCCATATCTACGGATAGGAACGTAAATAACTTATAATATATACATGATAAGTCACTTTCCTGCATGTGACAGACACTTCACGAACACGTGGCCAGATTAAACTAGTTTTATAGGCAAACACATTTCAAAAAGTTACTGTACAATGCCTACTTGTATGTCAAAAATAACAACTTCTGATAACAGGAAAATAGGAAGATTCAGCCAAGCGTTTTAATAGTCGATTGTATACTGTTGCTATTACAGGGTAGATACAACGGAGATTTCTCAACCATATGTACAGTACTGTGGTGTTCTGATGTGGCTGGTTCTGGAGTCTGTTATACACATATAGCAGGAGATGGCACTCATTGTGGCGACAAGAAAGTAATTATTTATTTAATACAACTGTAATTGTAAAACAACATATACCCTGTAATATTGTTTTTTGCAACATACCAAGGAGTAATCAGAACCCGTGAATCGAAGAAGGACAGACAACACAATGCCCAAAAGAACAAAGACAAAAACAAACAAACAACGGTCAACAAAACCTTACACAGAAAAAAATTGATCGAGAAAAATGAACACCGCTAAAGACCGGGCCGGGGTGAACTCAGGTGCTCCGTCACTCTCTAAAACGAATGAATGGATAGTGATCTAACAACAAATAATGTACATTACGTATAAAGGGAAATAACTCTAAATGTATATTATTATCAACATAAAAAAACAACATAATATACTATCTAATAGTCCTGGTTTCCGTCTAAAAGAATTAAATCTATTTATTACATACTTAGTTAAAATAAGGCATTTTTGTATGACCAATATGACCGGAAGTAAACTGTCCATATTTTCACATCCCGGGAAAATAACCGGTTATTAGGTGCCACTCGTGCGTTTCAGACAAAACAAACAACTTCCGGTGTTTACGTCTGCAGATGTCGGAAGTATATAATAAATAGTTTAATGCATGGGCATTTCCATATTGGGGTGGTTATCATCCCTTGACCCATATTAGCCCTCGACTTCGTATCAGGCCAATATGGGTGTCTCGGGATGATAACCAGGCCAATATTGAAATGCCCATGTATTAATCTGTATTTATTACATACTTAGTTAAAATAAAGGCATTTTTGTATGACCAATATGACCGGAAGTAAACTGTCCATATTTTCACACCCCGGGAAAATAACGATTATTGGATTACTACAAGATCATTTCCATATCGAGGCCCATATTGGCCGTGGCCAATATGGGCCTCGACTTCGTCTCAAGCCAATATGGGTGTCTCTTTTCTAGATGTCGGAAGTATGTAATAAATAGTTTAATACATGGGCATTTCCATATTGGCCTGGTTATCATTCTTCGACCCATATTGGCCCTCGACTGCGTCTCTGGCCAATATGGGGGACTCGGGATGATAACCAGGCCAATATGGAAATGCCCATGTATTAATCTGTATTTATACTACATGTGTTACATAAGACTTTCTTTGTATAATTTTAGTGGTGTATTACTGG
This sequence comes from Gigantidas platifrons, assembly GCA_002080005.1. Taxonomy (NCBI): domain Eukaryota; kingdom Metazoa; phylum Mollusca; class Bivalvia; order Mytilida; family Modiolidae; genus Gigantidas; species Gigantidas platifrons. Next base: position 279,031 of record MJUT01037630.1, read on the forward strand.
TATTTGTACCTATGATGTCAACGCACCATCGGGTGTTGGTAAGTGTTGTCCATAACTTGTTTACGTTGCTTGTGTTTGTTTGCGCATAGTGGTGTCCATCACATATGACATTGTGTTGTGTTTTTGTTTTGTTTGCTTCGTCTTGTGTACCCTATTTTGCAAGTTTCTTTGGATTGTCCATTTTTTTATATTAATTTCCGGTATTGTATTGCATACAATCAAAGTACCAGACGTTCCACCATTACATTAATATTATATCTCACGGCGACTTTACATGATTATTTTTTAGTCGCAAGCGATATTTATATTATTTTTCACTATTTTAACAGCATGCAATATATTTTGAGAGCCCTGGAATTTAGGGTAAGGGGGTATGGTGCTTAACGCTACTTACGACAATATCTTAGTTATATCGAGGCGGTCAGTTTTATTGGTGGAGGAAACCAAAGAAAACAACCAACCTGCTACAAATCCAATGACAAACTTTAATGCATAATGTTGTATCGATCCCACCTCGCCATGAGCGTGATTTGAACTCGCATCGTTTACGGTGATGGGCATCGATTGCACAGGTAATTGAAATTTGAATACGATGAATAGTCTATTAACTGTGAAGTCAGATAATTTGGTTATCTATATACGATATTTATTTATCTATAGAAAATTGTCTCTATGGTGATGGAATCGGCTATGTTTACAGTATGTCTGATGGCAGAAATTGTACTGATTTGATCGATACATTCCCCTCATTTTATTGTGGTACTGCATATGTAGCAAGTCAGTGCTGTAATTCATGTGCTCCATACACAACAACAACACAAATTACAACAGTAACAGAGGCAACTGGAACAACTGTGACGTCAACACAAGAAACAGTGACAACGGGAACGACTGTGACGTCAATACAAGAAACTGTGACGACAGGAACGACTGTGACGTCAACACAAGAAACTGCGACAACAACATCTGGTCTACAGGTGGTAGATGCAGACGCACAATGTGTCACCTATCGTGGTACAGGATCATTTTTGTGTAGAGTAAGGATTGTTTTATTGTATTCGAAAAGTTGTTACATTTTAGATATATGAAATCACAGACCTCACAGGTACAGTTAAATATTCTTAAGCGATGCTCCAAAATTCGTCACAATAAGGTGTAGTGTAGGCTATATCTATACAGGCTCGTGTGGTGAAGTGCGAGTTTTATTTTGATGTTGTTTATTTTAGGATTTATACATGAAATGTAATTTTGAAATATTTGTATTTTTCACTCAATATCCATAAAATAGCACAACCATTCTTAAGAATGCTTAAACCAGGAGCGTGGGTATAAATAGCTGTTGGTAGAGCAAACATTCAGTCTGTTCATTATTTTGACTATGGTTATCTCGAGGAGGAAAAACCAATGATACATAGTTTCACAGTTACTTTTGGAGCAAAATATTTGACTGGCATGGTTACTAGTGTTCCTCCCTACGAAACTTTCAGTCATATTAAAAAACATATTGTTCGTTAGTCTAAAATCTACAAAAATCACTTCAAAAATTCAAATTTCTGAGGTTTGTGACCTTTAGGTCACGTTGGTCATGTGACATACAGTTACATAAATATGTTGTTCATATCAACGGGGATTTTTGATGATAAACTCCGCCCACAAATTTCGTCGGTAGGCACTACCGCAAATTCCTCTTTAAGAGCAAAATAAACAACATAGAAAGCAAATATAACAAACAAGTCAAATAGTTGGGATGGGTTGTTTTTTAACGTCACATTGCGTTGTATCAAGAAAAATACATCGGATGAAATTTGTAAATTTACATTAATCAAGAATTAGGTTGATTGTGCTTAACGTCACTTTCAAAATTATCTCAGTTATATCGTGACAGTCAGTTTTATTAGTGACGGAAACCGAATACCCGGAGAAAACAACCAACCTGTCGCTAGCCATTGCCAAACTTTATCACTTAACGTTGTATCGAGTCCACCTCGCATGAGTGAGATTCGAACTCACAATGCTAGTGGTGATAGGCACTGATTGCATAGGTAGTTATAAATCCAACCACCATACGATCACGACCACAACGTCATTTACCGTATTAACAAACAAACAAACATATACTTTATTATCCCCAGACACTATACAGCGCACAAGGGGTCAAAACATCAAACAAATACATAGAAATCAAAACAGTGAATTAATTATAAAACAACACGTGTAACATGCATTGTCTTTTATTTCTTAGACGTTGGCCACGTATGACAGTGGTTTCTCATCAATATGCACTAATATGTATTGTGCTGAGCCTACATCGTCCACTTCCTGCTATTCTCATACAGCCGCGGATGGTACTTTATGTGGTAATCAAAAAGTAAGTGGTCTCATTCTGCTCAAATTCAATTAAAACTTATTCATTTACTGTTGTAAAAAAAGTAATTCGTTATCATTTGTTTTCCATCTACATTCGGAAGCACACATCTGTTTTTAAAGAACGACTTATGATAATAGTTTAATTAAGCACTTGTACAACGACTGCAAATAGGAGCCTTGTCCAAATTATTGATTGTCAGTGGATTTGGATATTCAGTTTAATTAAAAATAAATAAATACATATTTTAAATTTGCAACAATCATTCACTGACTTAGCACTACTGCAATAACCATTTCATAATATAGTACAACATATTTAAGTAATTTTATGAAAATCTGCTGTGGTTCTGATCCTTGCAAAAAAGGATTAAATATGTTGTTCGGCAATATTTGAGGAACCTTTCTAGAGCGTAGTTAAGTAGAAATTCTGGAATTTAATATCTACAAATTCAATATTTGAAGTCATCGGATACACTCTACCTTTTATGTATAATTATAACGAGAGACTAATACAACATTTGGAAATATTGCGTATTTATTTGACAAAAATATCTAAGTGAAATAATGTGCGCTATGCTATTAAATGCGCTTAGCAAACGTCTAAAAATAGTACCCAACAGTGTTAGATAACAATGTTTGTACTTTTGAACATTCCTTCTTTCCTAAGCGGTGTTCAACCACACACTGCGGTATAATTATGAGCTGCTTAGCACCTTCGGTCATAACCTCTATATAGAAACACAGTTTCATGAACCAGTCTGGTGTCGTATCACGTGGGGTATCATTTGATGACGTCATTATACGTGTGTTGGGATGTGTTCCACCACACACTGCGGTATAATTATGAGCAGTTAAGCACCTTCGGTCATAACTACTATATAGAAGCACAGCTTCATGAACCAGTCTCGTGTCAAATCACGTGAGGTGTAATTTGATGACGTCATACGTGTGTCGGGATGTTGTTTTACCTACATATACTTCATTTATTTCAGTGGTGTGTTAATGGAATGTGTCAGTATGACGCAAATGCACCAACAGGAGATGGTCAGTTTATTATTTATCATATTTTCCACATTAATTCATTTCATAAAAAAATTAATAGAAGAGTTTGAAGATACCAAAGGGGTAATCGGAATCCGTATATCGAAGAAAAACAGACAACACAATGGCCAAACGAAAAATTACAAAAGGACAAACAATGATCTACAAAACATACATATAAAACTAAAGATTGAGTAACACGAACCCCACTAAAGCTGGGAATGAAATCAGGTGCTCCGGAAGGGTAAGCAGATCCTGCTCCTCTAGTGGCAACCGTCGTGTTAATCTAGATACAAAACCGGTAATAAGAGATACAAGTGTACACATGTGACGTTTTGACTGTGCAATATATTTTAGGGCCGGTTAAGCCGTTTCAATGAACAATTACACTGTATCTGTTGTGTTATAGCACGCGTGCTCATCTTAGGTGAGTTAGATTGTAGGTTCGATGTAATGTTTTGTCAAACCAAAGACATCTAGTATTTGTTGCTTCTCCTCTAAGCGTTCATCATTACTGAGTAAGATAACAGGCTTGTTGACTCGGAATAAAGATATTGTGTGCGTATGTCTACCCACGGACAGTTGTATTAGTGAGCTATAACTATAAAATCCAACTAAGTTGGTTTGGTCTAATACAAATTAGAGATCATCATCATCTCATCAAAATATAATTTCCTCTCTCTCCTTCATTTGTCAAATAAGCGTCATGTGACATACATGTGACACTGTAGTATATCATTAAAATAAGGAAGTATAAGATGATATATCTAGTAAATAACATAGTATACTGTAAGAGTAAGAATTCCCTAATGAACATAATACAGTTATGTCATGCCTGTTCAGGGAACAGTCAAAACTATTGACCCGAGTTTCTAGAGATGACTTTAGAACTGTTGCCTGAGTTCTGATCCGGAAGCAGGGGAACAGACAACTGTTTCACTCCGCCGGCTATTTTAAGATTTTTCTTGTAATCAGTAAAAAAATATAGCATATGAAAAATATATACTAATGTACAATGATAACTCACATCCATATATACCGTTAATAATGTTCGTGTCATATGTTTCATCCGTCGTTTTTTGCATTTGTAAAACTCCATAATCCACATACATACATTTACTGCACGTAACAATAATCGCAGAATGTTTGTGTCAAGAAAAGTTTGAAGATACGAAATAGGAAATCAAAAGCCATCAATCAAATAAGACAGACAATACATTGGCCAAAAGTAAAAAAACAAAAGGAAAAACAATGATCTACAAAACATTGCACAGAAAACCAAAGACCGAGTAACACGAACCCCAATAAAAACAAAGGGTGAACCTCACAATACTTGCGTCACGAAAGGTTTGAAGATTTTATTTCATTTGATTTGATATATTGTTTTTAACGCCACGTTCAGCAATATTTCAGCTATATCATGGCGACCAGTTTAGTTGTGGAAGTACCCGGAGTGAACCACCGACCTTGGGAAAGCAACTGGTAAACTTTGACACTTGCGGTTGCGTGTCAAGTGCACCCGTTTTTGTCATTTACAAAGCCGGGCGCGAACCCACGCCGTATTGGTGATAAGCTGGTATGAGTTGCTACCTAATCCAACTACCTAACTCATTGAGCCACCCGGGCCCTCGAAAGGTTAGAAGAAACCAAAGAGGAAATCATCAGGGATAAATCAATGAAGAAAACAATACAATGGCCAAAATAAAAAGAACAAAGGGGAAAGCAATAACCTACAAAACATTACACAGAAACACTAGCGACTAGGCAACACAAACCCCACAAAAAACTGGGCACTAACTCAGGCGAGCAGAATGTACGCAGTTCGTGCTCCACCAATGACGTCTTCGCTATATCATAATAACAGGAATTTTTTTTTCATTTCAGAGAATTGTCTCTATGGTGACACAAAACGGGCATTTACCGATGGACGTACATGTACTGACTTGGTGACTGAGAATAAAGACTGGTATTGTGCCCAATCAGTTGTGTTAGATCTATGCTGCCAATCATGTGCTCCCGATGTTGAAACTACAACTCAACCTACAACTACCACAACTGAACCTACAACTACTACCACTGAACCTACAACTACTACAACTGA
>MJUT01037630.1:360730-374112 GCA_002080005.1 Gigantidas platifrons
AGTCAGATTGAAACTAGGTTTGGTATGTAAGTGTATCTCATGAATATCTAGGTCAAGTGCGATAGCGATCATTTTTCGACAAATCTTACCAGAGTTACATCCCTTTTTACACTTCAAAATTGTTAATATTTTGGTTTCCAAATTATAACTTGTGAACAAAAAGTCAGATTGAAACTAGGTTTGGTATGTAAGTGTATCTCATGAATATCTAGGTCAAGTTCGATAATGATGATTTTGCGACAAATCTAACCAGAGTTACTCCGCTTTTTTTACTTCAAAATGGTCCTTGGGTGGTCCCCTTTCAGAATTATTTAAGTCAGGTGAGTGATACAGGCTCACCTGAACCTCTAGTATACAGTAGTTTCAAAATTTAATCTTACGATATAACCTTGGCGTCGGGGGACAAGTGGCCAACGGCATTTTTTTTAGAATATTGAATATGGGAGCTAAGCTCCCAGGAGCGGAGATCACTAGACAAATACGGGTTAGAGTCCACTAGGAAGTTATGCGAGTGCCAATGGCACGAGAGTTCGTACTAAAACTGTTCATGCCATGGGTGAGGGTCTATTCTTAACAGTTAATTCTATACTATCAAAGAGGAAGGCCACTAGGTAAAGAGGAAGGTCGATTGACGTCACTGAGAAATTTGAAAATACCATATATCGATAGATAAATGAAAAAGCTCCAAGTTACGAAATGGTATGAATGGCTACGAAATGGGTACGAAGTTATGAAGTTACGAAACCATTTGGGTATGAAGTTACAAAGTTACGAGACAGTAACGCCACCTAGCGGGATACAATATAACGCAATGGTCCATCAACGACAATCATATTGCCAGTTTTATTTTATGCAAATTTGACATAATTGCCAAATAGATATATATATATATTATTTTAATTTATTGAATAAAATACAATATTTTATTTTTTTTAAAGAAAACAAAGTTGCTATGATTATTATTTTTTTATGACAGTACAATGTAGATACTTTCATATCTAAGCTGGCTTACACATCCGGGTTTAAATGACGCCACAACATTTAAGTCTCGTGATTAGTATTGAGGAGTAATACGTATACCCATAAACAATTTCCCATAGCCTTCTTCTATGTTAAATAAAATCTTTTCGAGCTTTTGTACAGGATTCATCTTAAGCTTAATCTAAGCGACACTCATATCTCATGGAAGGGGTACCTAATTGGAAACTTAACTCCGAAAATCAACATACATTTAATTGCATATAAGAAAAAAACAGACAGTCTGAAGATATCTACTGTCAAAAATCCTACTTTCACTTTCGATTTAACACAAATTCAAGTGGTTTCCTTCCAATGCAATCAATTTTTTATTTTAAACCACAAGGATATCAAATATGGGCTTAAAATATCCTAAAATCTGGAGGTTTCTGCTGACATTCAGTATTTTGCAGTATCTAATAGGGTTTATTTTTTATCCAACAATGTACGAATCCATTTTGTGTTAATGCACTACATTTTGTACTTTCCCATACGTTCTTTTCGACTGGTACCCATGTTTAGTGATATTACACCTAAGACTTAGAGCAATAAAAACTTGTTTCTCTAACCTTTTATTTGCCTTATTTATATTCCTATTTCATTATCCAGGCAAAAAAAACTATATCAGGTATATGGCAGTTCTATATTTGAAAGAATTAATGACCATATACATGTACAAAGGTACAATGTACAATGTACCTCCATGAAGCTTTTAATGAAAACAATCTGATTTTTCAGTTGTTGAGTTCAGATTGTGAAATAACATAACAAACGTTTTTTATCTCAATATATTACAAGCATAAAGCTGATTTTCAACACAATAAGCAACTTATGAAATGTATATATGTTTCATTTGTACATTTAACCTCTAATTAATATGAAACATTTGATTTTAAGCATATCCCCTTTTTTTTTGCCTCAATAGAAATGATCTCACAATATATTAAACTATGTTAATTCATGCTATGTTCCCATTAATTATGCATTAGAAGACATTAAATAAGATCTAATACCTAGATATTCAGCAAAAATTACTTCAAACTGTCCAAAATTTGTAAAATTATTATTGTTGATTTTCAGGTTTCTGTTAATTCTTATGACCTGCAACTTTAATTTTCTTCAAAACTCAATAAATGTATGTTTCTTGACAACTTTTGTTATGTTTCTTGTTAGTCGGATGCACAAATGTACATTTACAGTCAATTTATACTCTAAAATACCAAATCCACATTGACAATTTGAATAATTAACAGTAAATGTCCAGTGACAAATGCAATTTTCTTGGGATCATTAAAATGACCTGGTTTTAAACTACATAATTCTAAAATAAATCTGCTCTCTATAGTCTTATATTGTTTCATATGTACATTTTACATGTGTTCTAACTATAACTACCAAAATTTAGTAAGATTAGAAAATTTTCAAAAATGGCATCACCATATACCGTATTTGAAATCGACTAAACGCCGCAACATGAAATTGTTAAAATTCTTAATTTTAGCAATCTTTTTCAACATCATCTGCCCATTAACTACAAAACACATTAAATCTACCATTCTCAATAACTGTAAAGTCATAAATAAGCATAAAATTATATTTCAATACCCTCTGTGCATGTACATCTAGTGTATGGAGAAAATTTTCCAAAATATTGCATAATAATCATATTGAAGCCGTAACATGACACCTTGATGTATTTTGTAACATTTTGGTGTGGAAAATGTCAAACTGGGTCTGTTGTGACTGTCCAAAGCCAATTTGAGCATGGTACAATTGCAATGAAATTTAAATTTCTTGATTTTTGCCTAAAAGGAGTAATACCACTAAAGAATTCTCCATAGCCTTCTATGTTAAATAAAATCTTTTTGAGCTTTTGTACAGGATTCATCTTAAGTTTAATCTAAGACACCCATATATCATGGAAGGGGTACCTAATTGGAAACTTAACTCCGAAAATCAACATACAAGAAAAAACACAGTCCGAAGATGTCTACCGTCAAAAATCCTACTTCCACTTTCGATTTAACACAAATTCAAGTGGTTTCCTTCCAATGCAATCAATTTTTTATTTTAAACCACAAGGACATCAAATATGGGCTAAAAATTATCCTAAAATCTGTAGGCTTCTGCTGACATTCAGCATTTTGCAGTATATAATAGGGTTTATTTTTTATCCAACAATGTAGGAATCTATTTTGTGTTTACGTACTACTTTCCCATACGTTCTTTCCGAGTGGTACCCATGTTTAGTGGTATTACACCTAGACGCGAGACCGACGCGAGAAATAGAGCATCAGTATGTGGGTCTACCTGGGTGGTCTACAGTAATGAGGACTAACGTCCGCTTGTGCTCCATTTAGGGTTACGAATCGGTCCTATTAACCGTATGGGAGCAAATTAAAATGTTCGTTCCGTGACTATTTCAACTTTCTTTTTGCATATCTGGTTATAACTTATTATTCCCTACAATTTTTAAGTAATGGTGATACGATATAAGTGTTGCAATACCTGTTTCTACCTTCACGATTTATTTCGTATTCGAAAATTGTTTCTTGTCCGCCATGACACCTTACGTAGACTCTCGCGATGAGTGGAGCCTATCCATATATGGATCTCAATGCCAAATATGAAAAACTGTTTTTACTACGATTTTACGGCAATCGATCCAAATAAGGATATCTCCAAAACGAGGCAAGTGCACGTGAAATAGCAACTTGTAAACAAAATGTCGGACAGAAAGAAAATTTCATGCATTGAAATTTTCAGATGGATATAAGTCTACCATTGATTGATGTGCACAGCGTTTACTTAACACCTCAAGGTTTACCTACATGTAAATATATTTATCTTTCAACCCGTTAATTTTTCCAACCACTTACAGTGGAGCGCCAACCACCATTTCCGTACCTCCACTCATGTTACGTATTGTCCACAGATTCAAGGGAGAATACTCCAATATTAGTATAGATGGCGCTCGCGGCGCTTCATGTCATTTATTTGTTTACGTTACGTGTGTTTGGTTTTTTTATGAAATAAAGTAGAAAAAATAATAAACTATGCATATTTTTTTAATTTGTTGGTATCTTAAGTATGTTTACTATATGATTGAATCGTACTGATCAGTAACTGTGAAATGTATATCTTATAATCGGCTTTGAAAATCGGAAATTGCTTTGATATTTTTGGAAATAAAATTATGGCGGGTAAATACCCTGGTCTAATTATAACTGACTATTAAGCATCCTATTGGTTGTTTAAATATAAAATGATCAAAAATAGATATGAAAAGGATTAGAGATTTCAAAAAAATGCATAATTACCCATCATTCATTGCAAATATGCTAGAAAGGCTGTGTGTAAAAAGGTTAAAATCTATGTTGTTTACATCGAGACGCGACTAGAGAAAACGGTTTATAAGATCTTTAACTCACTTTAAATGTTTTTTATTTGTTTTACAGTGGGTCTAGATTCTGGATACATTCATATTTAACAATTGTTCAGTTATTTATATATATTTTTAGAACAATTACACCATAATTTCCATAAACAACTCAAGAATGGCAAGATGTGATCAAGTAAATGGTCATGTACACTGTTTTATGTTTGATGATTTTGTTTAAGTTTTATTTCCGTCTTGTTTATTATTGTAATGAAGAAAGATTTCTTCACTTCCAGTTCCATAGCCAAGCTTTTTGTGTAATTTCTTGAGCAACCTCATGATCAAACAAGCAAATGCTTTAAATTGTCAATCAAGACGCCCACAATGTCAACCAGCAGTATAATCAATAAAAATCACAGTATACAATTCATTCACATAATATTTTTTCATTGGATAGGACAATACAAACAAAATTTAAAAAAATCATGTACAAACTACAGTACAGGTACAAAATATAGCAGGCACAGGTACTTGTCTTTCAGACATGAAATATAACTTTATTAGAAAAAAAAATATGCACCCCTTTATCATTTTTAAGACATATATTTTTATATTTTGTATTTAAAAAAATATGCACCCAATAATATATCATTTATGACATGCAGTATAACTTAACTGAAAAAATATGTACAATTATATACTATATAATTTTACTAAAATAATATGCACCCCTACATACTAGATATAACTTCACTAAAAAAAATTATGCACCCTACATGCTATAAGTATAATATGTGGGGTGCATATTCTTTTAAATAAAGTTATACAATGTATATATCCTAAAGTTGATAGAGGTGGATTTTTTTTTAATAAAGTTATATATGGTGTCTTAAAGACAGGCCCATGTGGTCACAGAGGAGTATGCAGATGTCGAACTGCCACAAAGTCCACCCTGACACAAATCCTAAGCCTTTTAAATAGTCATTGTGGTCAAGAAGACATATCTCATTCAGAAAAAGTTGGATGATATTTAATTTTATGAGTTTGTACAAAATACTTGCAAATATGTCCGATTTTCTTTGTATTTGTAGGAAATGTTAAAGAAAATTTCAGCATTTTTTCTAGGGTACTGGAGGAAAATTATAATCATGCTTCTTTCTTTAAGAAACTGTGAAAATGTCAGTTGCCCCCTCAGAAAAAAATGTGTGTCTTACACCATTTTGATATTATTTGTGATAAAAGAGGAGATCACAGCACTGATATTGATCCATTTTTATTTGGAAAGAAATTTGANNNATTTCCATTTCAGGTAAATATGCAGAACAAAATGAATAAGTATTCACAGATATATTATGTCATGTCCACTATAATGCCCTAGATAATTTGAAAAAGGAAAAAGAATGTTTTGTATGAAACATCTTCAAGGACTACAAGATATATTTCAGTTTAAAAAGAAAATGTGGATATCTTTTTGAAACATTTAAAATTTGAGTTAAATTTTCATACAGATATTCAGGGATGTCATTAGAAGCCGGCAACCGGCGAAAATCTCCGGTAATTTCAGCTGTCGCCGCCGGTAACAGGAAAAAAAGTCACAATATATTTTTTCCACATTTACTATACCCCGGAAAGTCACAGTATGTATAATGAGTGACTTTGTCCATTACCCAGGTTATGGTGTTTATCGCCACTTTCAACATTGTTTCGGTGATATGGTGGCTTTCTGTTTTATCATTACAATATATTTCAAATTTGGTTTCATTCTGATAAATAATAACATTTGATCGGCACATACCGTTCACACTTATTACCTAATAACCAGGACCAATATTAATTTGATCTTTGAACTTTGCAAATTGATAACTGGTAAACAAATAGGGACCCATCAGCTTCCCAAAACGCAAATATTTATTTCCCCCATAATTTCTCTAATTTTTCCATTTTTGTCGTTTTCCCAACTTCTTAAATTATTTTATTTTTCGACTATTAGTTATATAGATTGTTGGGAGAAAATAAATAATTTATTTACTGATGGAAATCGAGAGAAAATTATATCGAGTCGGCTTTTTATTTTTGTAGCTTTAGGTAAGTATGGATAAGAAGTGACAAACGAACGTCGGAAGTATGTAAATATTACACAAACAGGTACATGTTTTGAGATTTAAAATTTGTTTTTCTTTCTTTCTTTTAAAGAACTGGCGACCGTTTCACTAAAGGTCGTAAGTCGGAAACGTCTACAGACGTAAATGCACTCTTAAGAGCTATCACCGATACGATCCGAGTTGTCTTAACATACGAGCCAACTAGTGCTCGCTTACGGGCCGACATGTCTCGGTCCAAGTTGTCCGCGGGCCGAGTTGTCTGGCATCCATGCTTAGCCGAGAAATATAAAGACAAATTGTATAATGTTTGCTGTGATCCGACCAGAGATCTGACCCACGAATATCTATCCCGTAATTTAATTGACAATAGCTTTGAATTCAAATACAAAGAACAGGATGTCTGTGTAATAATCCTGTGGTCTTTTTTCGTTGTACATATCCCAGATGCATGCCAGATATGTAACATTGCTGATGTCTTAAGATAAAAAGGTCAAAACTTTGCAAAGCACATTCTTAAGTACCATAAATTAAGGCTAAATTATGACAATGCCGTCTTTTGAGGTATTATTCGTAATTGGATAAATATTTCACCGCATGCCAACATTTTAATTATCTTTCTTTATGATGGTTTCTTTTTAAAACATTAATATTACCGATTAGTACAATTAGCTTCTTTGTAAACACATATGCGTACTTGACAACTTAACATAACAAATAATAAGACAAGCTTAAAATAGAACCAAGTAACATATTCCTTTTAAGTTTTAAACCATATAGTCGTGTATATAACGGGATATAAATAATTGTTCATACAAAAGACAAGGTATTTTATTTAGACCTAATAAATAATCAAAGTAGATCGAGATCAAATACAAAGAACGTGATGTCTGTGTAAATCCTGCGGTCATTTTTCATTGTACATATCCCAGATGCATGCCAGATATGTAACATTGCTGATGTCTTAAGATAAAAAGGTCAAAACTTTGCAAAGCACATTCTTAAGTACCATAAATTAAGGCTAAATTATGACAATGCCGTCTTTTGAGGTATNATTCGTAATTGGATAAATATTTCACCGCATGCCAACATTTTAATTATCTTTCTTTATGATGGTTTCTTTTTAAAACATTAATATTACCGATTAGTACAATTAGCTTCTTTGTAAACACATGTGCGTACTTGACAAATTAACATAACAAATAATAAGACAAGCTTAAAATAGAACCAAGTAATATATTCCTTTTAAACCATATACAATGTAGTCGTGTATATAACGGGATATAAATAATTGTTCATACAAAAGACAAGGTATTTTATTTAGACCTAATAAATAATCAAAGTAGATCGAGATCAAATACAAAGAACATGATGTCTGTGTAAATCCTGTGGTCTTTTTTCATTGTATATATCCCAGATGCATGCCAAATATGTAACATTGCTGATGTCTTAAGATAAAAAGGTCAAAACTTTGAAAGCACATTCTTAAGTACCATAAATTAAGGCTAAATTATGACAATGCCGTCTTTTGAGGTATTATTCGTAATTGGATAAATATTTCATCGCATGCCAACATTTTAATCATCTTTCTTTATGATGGTTTCTTTTTAAAACATTAATATTATAAAAATTTAAAAAGCTTCTTTCTTAATTAGAATTTATTCTTTTTTGATGAGTAACAATAAAGCACGGAGCCCGTTAACTGACATGATAAATATTTTTATGACGTTACACGAAATAGTATTTGGCATAAACTAAATTCAAAAAATATCTATAAACGAAATTCTAAAAATTCTCATGTCAGAAAACGGGCTCCGTAAACTATTTCACATAAACGAAATTAAAATTATCATGTCAGTTACTGGGCTCCACAATAAAGCAACATATTAATATGCATTTAGCTTTTCTTTTTTTTTCTTTTTTATTTCAGATGAGTGCGTTTTCATCGCATATTTGTGTATACATGTAAACAAAGTAATATAATGTGTAGTTGTTGTGTATGACCTCACGGAAACGGCCTTGTAGGCTTTTATTCATTACAGAAACTTTTTAAATTATGTTTTTTTGTTTCCAATCGATAATTTGAGTGCGCAGGTGCTAATGGTAGATATATACCGACATATAGTGTACTGGTTCACGCACAGGCACTCGACGTTCAATGAATAAAATGTAGGGTCAATATGGAAAAAAAAATAGTGTCACTGTTATATAATATTATAATTTATATACCAGTGACACTATTTTTTTCCATATTGACCCTACATTTTATTCATTGAACGTCGAGTGCCTGTGGTTGACGATATATGGGCCGTCATATTAGAATATTCAATTATTCTTAATTATATGAGTGTCTTGATTACTGTTCAAGCTGTGTCTGAAGGGCTCTCAGAGGAAGTATCTTCTTCACGTTTTGAAAATTGTGTTTGTTAAAAATGTCCATAAAAAAATCAAGTATTTCAGGAAGCAAATTTGATGCCAGGAGATGGCTAGAATGAAGGATTTTGCACCATTTATCCCAGAGCTTCTGGGGGCCCCAGTCCCCCTGCCGTAAATACCACCTCGCTGAGCGAGGTGGGAGATTGGCTTTGCCAGTCTATTCATTCTCCTTTAACTTTTATTTTTCTCCTACAACTCAAAGAATTAATAAAATCCCTGATATTGATGTTTCAGTAAAGATATTTTGTTGTCTCACATGTTATAAGAGTTTTAACTCATTTTGTATGACAGATACAGGAGAGGAAGTTATGTTTCAATCTTTTCAGTACATAAATACATGTTTACATAGGTATAATACACAGGATAATGTAGACCTTTGAATGAATTCTTTATTTGCAAAAGGCACATAGATGCTATAGCAACATGAATATATAAAATGAAAAAAAAAAAAAAAAAAAAGGATAACAGAGAACAATATGACAAAGTTAATTGTATATAAGATATAATTTCTAATCTTAATTTCCAAGCTGAATTCAAAGATCAATAAAACCTAGGTTACATTACAGCTAGATCTTTTACATTTGACACCATTTTTTTTAACCTTTATTTGCCTCAATATAAGCAAGAGCTTATATATTTCATATACTATTGGAGGTTTTAGAGATAAAATATGATACCAATATTTCAAAATTATATGGTGGTTATACATAAAGAGGAAAATGACCAAGTTCACCATATAAAAAAGGCAAAGGAAATAAGTGAATTTATTGCAGAATTATTTTTTGAATGGAAAGGTTATTTTGTTTCCATTCTGCCTTTGATTTCAAATCTATGTGTGAATGCTAGTCATTCTGTCTTTGTTTTAAAATCTGTGTGTGAATGCTTGTAATTCTGTCTTTGTTTTAAGATTTATGTGTGAATGCTTTTTACAAGTAATTCTGTCTTTGTTTTAAAGTATTTGTGAATGAATGGTATCTATTCTTTGTGTGTTTTAAAATATGTGTGTATGAATGGTAGTCATGCTGTCTAGTCGTTATTTGTAAGTAAATTTAGTATTGATATATAGGCAGACAGTTCAAGAGCTTTAGCTTTTTTTATTTGAATTCCCTTGTAGTAAAAACTGTTACTGTTCACCTGTTAAAACTTACCTAAAGTTTCTTACTTTATTTAACTAAAGTAAATCATTTTGTTTGTTTTTTATTAAATTATTTTGTGATATTTTAAAATTATAACCTATATGGAATATAATGAGATAACATCACATGACAAACTTAGAATCAAAGAAAGAGATAATTGATTTTGTTGTTCTTCATCTTAAAAGAGGAAATTAAAATGTGATCATGGATTGGATCATTGGTCAACCACATCATCATCAAATGAGGTCATGGTTTGGGTCTGTGGTCATCCTAATCTACTCACATTTGAATGTCTGGACTCCAGTTTGAGTTTGTATTTCTTGGTGTATGATTTCCTATGTTGTTTTTTTTTAATTTGTGAATTAATTTTTTATACTTGTTACAGGCCTTTTCTATCATTTTTCTTTTCAGTATGCTTTCTGAGATTGAATATTTTTTTCTGAAATTTTGTACTTGCCAAGATCACAATAACAATTATTTTTATCCACATGTCCATGTAATAAGATAAGAAAACTTTCTACACTTAAAAAAGTATAATATTTATTATTCGCATACCACCACCCCCCTTTTTCCAACAAAAAAAACCCCACAAAAAACCAACAAAAACTACCACATACATAAAATCAAAATCACTTGTTGAGGTCTTGTGTTCCAAAAACATACAGAGGTAGAATTTAAACCTGGTTTGACATCGGTCAGGTGTACAACACGTACTTCATTAGCATGGATCGGCCGGAGCTCCCACTGAATTTGAATAAAATTTGAACTACATCCACGATTTTTTTTTAATGAGACCAGAATATAACTCAACTTTGCTGACGATGTTTAAATACGATAATTAGGTAACCCCAAGTCCACATTTGTTCAGCAACTTCGGAATAGGGAATACATTACCGTACCTACAAAGGTCTCAAAATGCTAAAAATGACCGAAAATGAACCACGACTTCAAACCCAAATTTATAAATGTAGCAGGCAAATGACGGGTTTGTTTAATTAACAGACCTTCCTTTATGTTTATTCTTTCGATTTAAATATATTTCAACCTTCCTCGGTTTTGAGGACGCATTTGTGTCAGTCAATTGCAGACCAGGGTATTACCCGCCATATTTTTTATTGACATCTGGCGTCGTTTGATATTTCTGATATTTCGAGCAGTTAGGCGTTTTGTACATGTTTTATTGGTTAAGTTACACCAAACACATGATCATTAACAAAGTTACGATGCATATTATGATCAAATTAATTCAGATGTTGTTTATTTTTGTATTTGAAATACGGCCTCGCGATCGTTTACAAAATGACAGTGACGCCATGACGGTTTCAATAATTATCTCCCTTTCCCCGTGTGACTACAGATAGGAACTCTTCAATGTCGGCGGCTTTCCCACTGTTACTGTAAGTTACAACGGAATTAGGACAAAAAAACGTCCGGTGTGATTCACTCCGGGCGTTTGCTCCCATACGTTTAATGGGACCGATTCGTAACCCTAAATAAATGGAGCACAAGCGGAATGAGGGTTACTTTATCGTATCTAGGTTAAACTTGATCTAACTTTTTCTTATACTGTAGTTTGTACACATGTGAAGAAGCAGGGTATAAGAATAACAAATATTGACACATTAGATGAATAGTAACGAAATCTAGCCTTCTACATATAGGTAATACTGGACCAGAAAGATGCACAAGTGCATGCATGCCTAACAGTGATTACATGTAGGATTAAAATTTTAATAATGGGACATTTTCTATTGACATTCAGAATTTCTTTGGGCCATGTAAATATTTCTGTTTTCAATGGGACATTTTCAGATGGAATATGCACAGGCACTTGTTTCTGTAAAAAATATATACCATATACCTAATATGGTATAATATTAGGTATATGGTATATATTTTTTACAGAAACAAGTGCCTGTGGGAATGTGTGATAAATGGCACATGGCCCCCTCTGATCCCAATCACTGCTAACAACTCAAACTTTCCAGTCTAGAGATACTGAGTAGAACATTTCTTCAGAAAGTCGAAATATAAATCAGGGGATCTGAACGAGTTTAGTAACACATTTTCCTTCATAAACTTGACATGGAAAGACGCAAATTACATTGACTTTTTCAAATTCGTTAACTGTTTAAAATCATCAAAAAGACTATTTTTCGTTTAATATTTGTGGAGTTCTACCTACTTTATCGTAAATTACATGTACTTCTTCTACATCCGCCGTTGATATGTTGTAAAACGACACGTTGAGGGTGCAAGACAAATCGGCACTTGGTTTCGATCCTGGTTTCCATCTGTCCATCATCCATGTTTTTTTAAGAACTACTACTTTCAAATTAATCCATGTTATCGATTACAAATATTGACACAAGCATTTTCAAACGCCATCCACGATTTTTACGTAGGAAATATTACGAAATCAGAAAATAATTGGTGACAGCATGGTGACAGTGCACTGTGCAGTGATACGAGTAGCTGCGGAACCGTAGCCCTTTATGGTCCCTTTTTCTTCGGTTGCCAAATAGATGTATTATTTTAATTTACTGAATAAAATAAAATATTTTAATTTTTTAAAACAAAACAAATTTGCTATTGTTATTTTTTTTATGACAGTAGATACTTTCGAATTTAAGCTGGCTTACACATCCGGGCAGTATGGTGCCCCAATTCTCGCAGATATATAGACGCGAGAGCGACGCGAGAAATTGAGCATTAGTGTGTAGTCTACGTGGGGGGTCTACCGACGTGTTCTACAGTAATGAGGTCTAATCGTCCTCTATTAATAATTACATTACTGTAAATTTCAGTAATAAATATATATAAATAATCGTGTTAGTGCCGAATCACTGACTACTAGGCGGATATTGACTTATATACATGTCGGCGTAGTCTGCCAGACTGATTATACATTTTCGCTTCATTGAAGCGTAGTCTTCCAGACTGATTATAAATCTTCGCTTCATTGAAAATTAGGTATGTCAAAACATGGTTAAATGTGTAATTACATTAAATTATGAAATTCAAATATTTAAATTTCACATGAAATCTGACTCCTTAAGTACCACCACATCGTTCAAATTAAAAGTGAAATTACAATAAAAACACATATATCCAATTTCAAATTAAAAAAAATGAATTATGATTCTCTTTAATGACTTCACTAACTTTATTATTTCGGATTTTCGCATAGATTTTGTGAGGATTTTAGAGAAAATATATGTAATGTTGCAAAAAGTTATGCCGTTGATTTTATGTCTTTTAATAATGAAGAGAAAATAACGTTTTTATTCTCAAATGAAAATATGATTAGAATAT
>MJUT01037630.1:404422-420954 GCA_002080005.1 Gigantidas platifrons
AATAAGTAGATTCAGTGAAATTGTTTCGGGAATGTCCAAAAGTGAGAAGAAAAGTTGTTGTCTTAGAGTCGTGTGATGCGGACAATCTAATAAGAAATGAGATACAGTTTCAGTTATTCCACAGTTGCAATTTGGCGATTCAACAAGGTTTCTAATAAAGAGGTGTGCATTTAAAGCACTGCAATTCATACGTAGTCTCGCATGTAATATCTGACCTAACCTACATCCAACATAATAATGGGCTGGAACTTTAGTGTTTTTAGTGTTGATAAGAGATTTAAATGAATTTAGCGATTCCAAATTACGGGTGGGAAGTGGTAATTCATTCCATGCTTTTACAGTTGAGGGCAGAAAGTATTCAGAATAAAGGCTAGTTCGACAGTTTATATTAACAATATTGTTTATTTGTCTAGTATTATGGGTATGTCGAGTACCTACAGTTTTTGGAATTAATTCAGCTAAATATTGGGGTGTTTTATTGTAATTCATTTTATGAAAGAGAACAAGCTTGTGAATATTTCTTCTATCTTTTAGTTTCTCCCATTTTGTTTCTTCATACAAGCTGTCATGTGATGTTAATCTGGTCCCCCCGGTCACTATTCTTGCTGCTTCTAATTGAATATTCTCTAATTTATTTATTAAATTTTGTTTTTGATTATCCCATACAACATCAGCGTACTCCATTAAAGGTCTAATAAAAGAAATATACATGTTTTCTAAAGTGTATCTATTAAGGAATGTTCTAGATTTTCTCATAATATTTAATCTGTTATTAGTTTTTTTAACAATGTAATCAATATGATCATTCCATTGGCCATTATCTGAAATTATTACACCTAAATGTTTGTGAGAGTTAACTACGTGGAGATCTTGATCATTCATTTGTAAAGGGGGATGATATGGTTTGTTTCTCTTACTGGAAATAATCATAGTTTCAGTTTTATTCGGATTGAATTTTACGAGCCATTTTTTAGACCAACGTTGTATTTGATTGAGATATTGGTTCAGAAGGAAAGCTGTGTCGTTGGGGTTGCCAACAATGAGATATAAACTGGTGTCGTCAGCAAAGAGTTTAATTTCAGCATTTATCTCGTTTACGATATCATTTATAAAAATAATAAATAAAAGAGGTCCAAGTATGGAACCTTGAGGAACCCCTGCCCCTATCGGTAACCAGTTAGAGTTTGAGCCATTAATAACCACCCTTTGTCCCCTCCCATAGAGATAATTTTGAAACCATTTGAGTAAATTGCCTGAAATGCCTGATTGTTTTAGTTTGTGAATTAAACCTTTATGTCAAACTCTATCAAATGCTTTACTGATATCGCAGAAAACTACCCGAACTTCTTTACCACTATCTAAGGCTTTGCCAAAATCGTTTGTTATATTGATTAGTTGATTAACTGCAGAATCCCCTTTTGTGAGTCCGGATTGACAAGTAGTTACAATATCGTTATCCAATAGATGATTGTGAATATGTTTATATACACAACGCTCCATACATTTTGAAATTACACTTAGTAGGGATATGGGTCTATAATTTTTTTACGTCATTGTGTTTATTGTTCTTAAAAACAGGCGTTATATTTGCTCTTTTCCATTGGCTTGGGTAGGAAGCGTCCCGTAAAGAGAGATTGAATAATTTACAAAGAGGGTGTTTAATAATAGGTGCTGCTTCCTTCAACAGTCTAGGGTTAATCAAATCAGGACCAGATGCTTTTGTAGGATTTATCACTTTTAGAACATCTTCGACTTCATTTTCACATCATTTGATTTCACTTAATTGGTTTGTAACTTGTGATAAATTAGGGATATTGCTGTTAGAGTCGTCAATTTCGGATTGTTTTGAAAAATATATATTAAATAAGTTTGCTCTTTCGATATCATCAAATATTAAGTTATCATTGTGAAGAATTGGGGGAATACTCATATCAGATCCTTTTATTCCAGAAATCTGTTTAACTATGTTCCACCAGTTTTTGCAAGAAGAATTCATGTTTGTAATTTTTTTGATTAAATCATTATTATATTTATCTTTGGCGTTCCTTATTTGGCTTGTAACTTCATTTCTGATTTTCCTGAATTTATTCCAATGTATGGGGTTATTAAAATGTCTTGCCTTTCTGTGAATTCTATTTTTCTGCCTTATCATTTTACGTATATTACAAGATAACCACTTGGGCCCCCCTTTTCGGATAGTAATAATTTTACTCGGGATAGAAGATTCGGCGGCGCTTAAAATAGCATTAGTAATATCGTTTGTTATCAATTCTATATCATCAGTAAGAAAAAGTGAGTCCCAGTTTACGTTGAACAAATTCTGTCTTAGCTTTTCATAATCTGCATGTTCATACAACCATATTTTACGTTTAAACGGTTTCGTCGGGGTCTTAGGATAATTTATGAACCCTATTACAGGACAATGATATCGTATTTGGTCGGTGAGTGCAGGTCCTACTCCAGTGTATATCAACCTATTAACATTATTTGTCAATGTAAGATCAATTAATGATGATGAGTGCTCAGTGAAATGTGTCGGTTCGTCATTCATTTGTAAAAGACTAAATTTAGTTAAAAGGGAGCTAATTTTAGTGCGTGAGTAATCCAGTTGATTGTCGTTAAAATCACCCGTTATAATGACATCATCAATAGCAGTATCATTTATGGCCATTTCTATTGAGGATTCCAATTTTCCCCATATTTCTTGGGTACTTTTAGGGGGGATATAAAAAATTCCAAATAAGACCTTTTTGCCATTTATTTTTATTTGAACCCAAATGCCTTCAAGATCATCGAAATCAAGATCGTCACGTCTGCTTACATTTATATTATCCTTTACATACAAAATAACCCCACCCCCCGATTTGTTAGGACCCCTATCTTTTCGAAATGGAGTTTGATAATTCAATAGTTTTAATGACTCATCCGTATGACTACGTTTAACCATGATTCTGAAAAAGATAGTATGTCAAAATCAGCGTATTCAGCTGAAATAAGGTCTAGTTTTGGGACTAAACTTTGAATGTTTAGATGAAGAAATGAGATCGACGAAGAAAACATCGCACTAATACTAGAAGTGATTGACAAATCAGTCATGCTAGACTGCACATCAGTAATCGAATCAGTGGGTGGATTTGGACCTGGGTTAGTTTCTTCCCCGGCAATTATTAAGAGGAAAACAATTACAGCTTTAAAGAAAATATTTGAAAACTGATGAAAACAAAATCGATTTTCATTAATGATATAAGAAAGTACATTTGTATTTTGTTTGGGAAAATCATCTACCTTACACGTAGAGGCAATGAGGTTATTTTCTACTTTAAATTCAGTCAGACAACTTATTAATACAGCGGCTAAAACTGCATGCTTCTTGTTTCTGGTATTTATAATCAACCCAATACATAAGACTTCGTATTGATTTAAATAACATTTGGATTGTTGTCGGTTTGGTTTGTAGAGGCCTACTCTCATTCTATACTGATCAATTCCAATCGTCATTTGTCAATTTTAAGTTACACCAGATTGATCTTGAAGAAAATGAGAGTGGCCTAAACACTGTTTTAAATCAGTTAAGTTTTTGCAAGCGACAAATAATAATGAGGTCCTAGTATGAGACTTTACTTTACAGGGAGTTTCACCCTTTTCAATCTTTTTTGTAGAACAAAAAAATAAAAAATTAATTGTAAACAAATATACATTAAAAATAAACAAATACAATATGTACATTGGCAAAATAAACATAAAGGAGAAGAAAATGGAGGCGAAGTATAATGGAAACAAAATGATCTAGACATATACAAAACATCTACATAATAATAATAAAGAAAACTAACGAATGAGAAAATNAAATGCATATGAAATCCTATTTCATATATACGACCATACAGGTTATGTGTGTACTATTTCAAGATGAAGAGTAAAGAGTAGTATCGATGATTGTAATTAAATTTCGGAGAGAGTTGTTACTATATCTAAATCAACTAGACAGACACAGAGACAAAATGATCGCTTTTCTGTTGTACTATTACAAATGTACTGTAATCATCATAGTTAAATTCGACAATAGAGAAATTAAAATGATACCAATTTAAAGTCGTGTGCGAGAACAATAGAATAACATCGATAATACTTAAGAAATCACATGACATGTGCAAGAACGTAACGAATCAAATGAGTACACCGTACATTTAGGATTGTTTGATTGGTCGTTGTAATCAATGAAAGACCTTGACTTGGTTTGGAGTTTACTACTATTTGTATGTAATATTACTGTATACTAGAAATGAATAAAACAAATGTAGACTGGCAATAACATTTCTACATGGTATGGCATGGATATCAACACATTATGATAAAAATAAATCACTTGTGGTTGGATAACGAATGGTGATTGTATCAAATATAGTAATAGCGATTTTGCAAGATACAGGTAAAAACGAACATACAAGACGTCACTTTCACCAACCAGTCAATGATCATGCGATTGGTCATACATGTAGCTATACTAGAGGACCTTGACATATATTGTGATATACTGAATTTAATTTATATGGTGTATCTTTTAGTACATTTTATGAATATAGCGATAATATATAAAAAAATATAAAAAAATCCAATTGAGTATAAAACGGACCTGTTTGTATATACTTTACACATGAGTAGCGATGTTCATAGTCACGTGAATTGAAAAATAAAATAAACACAAATTGCGTCACTTTCACAAATCATATGATTGGTCACTACAATCAATGAAAAACCGTGACCTGGATTGCAATTTACTACGGGTTGTGTGTATTATCTTACGGTACAATATTCCAATAATGAATAGACCTTGATAACACAAAAAATTGATTATTGAATTTAGTTTGAAAGCCTTTGGACTATACCATTTCTACATTTATATATGGCCAACTAGATACACCTAGGACCATTCTTTAACATTCTTTATAAATATTTCTGATTTCAATGGGACATTTTCAGATGGAATATGTGATAAATGGCACATGACCCCCTCTGATCCCAATCACTGCTAACAACTCAAACTTTCCAGTCTGGAGATACAGAGTAGAACATTTCTTCAGAAAGTCGAAATATAAATCAGGGGATCATCTGAACGAGTTTAGTCAAACACATTTTCCTTCATAAACTTGACATGGCAAGACCCAAATTACATTGACTTTTTCAAATTCGTTAAATGTTTAAAGTCATCAAAAAGACTATTTTTCGTTTAATATTTGTGGAGATCTACCTACTTTATCGTAAATTACTTCTTCTACATCCGCCGTTGATATGTTGTAAAACGTTGACTTGATTGAGGGTGCAAGACAAATCGGTATTTGGTTTTGATCATGGTTTCCATCATCCATGTTTGTTTAAGAACTACTGCTTTCAAATTAATCCATATGTTATCGAATAAAAATATTGACACAAGCATTTTCAAATACATAATGTACCATCCACGATTTTTAAGTAGGAAATTTTACGAAATCAGAAAATAATTTGTGACAGTGCAGTGATACGAGTAGCTGCGGAACCGTAGCCCTTTATGGTCCTTTTTTTCGGTTGCCAAATAGATGTATTATTTTAATTTACTGAATAAAATAAAATATTTTAATTTTTTAAAACAAAACAAGTTGCTATTATTATTATTTTTTTATGACAGTAGATACTTTCGGATTTAAGCTTGCTTACACATCCGGGTAGTATGGTGTCCCAATTCTCGCAGATATATAGACGCGAGAGCGACGCGAGAAATTGAGCATCAGTGTGTAGTCTACGTGGGGGGTCTACCGACGTGTTCTACAGTAGTGAGGACTAATCGTCCTCTATGATAAGAAATTAACCCCGGTTTTTAGTAAGTTTCGTGTTACTCTATCTTTAGCTTTATATGTATGTTTTGTAGATCGTTGTTTTTTCTTTTGGCCATTGTGTTGTCTGTTCTTCTTCGATATACGGATTCTGATTGCCCCTTTGGTATCCTCAAACTCTTCTTACTTTGTATAGATACAATTTCCTTCATGTAAATAAATAGGACAGCTGTGAAAAGAAAGATGGCAATTGCATATGCCAGCTGGTTTATGGGAAAACTAGAAAAACACATATTAGACATTTCCCTACTACAACCAAATTCAATGGTTTAGATTCACTAGCGAGGATGACATAAAATGGTATCAATACGAAGGAGAACTTCAAAATGTCTTCATCACGCTAATAATGTCCACTCCTTCATTAAATCTAGCCATTCAATTTCTGAGACCAAATAAACCTCCCAGAGGGTATGCCGGGGTAGAATAGGCACCAGGTTTCTCCGTCCTAGAGGCACTAGTCCTCTAAAAGGGTAAACCCCTCGGGAACCCCGGGGTATAGAAATTGGACCGAGAGCTTCTTCGGCTTGAAGGGGTGTCCGTCGGTTGTGCGGGATGTATAAATTGACAACCAACCCGTCCTTCGGATGAGACGTAAATAAAACCGAGGTCCCGTATTGAGAGATTTCAACCCTCTGCGCACGTTAAAGAACCCAGTGTAACAGCTCATTATGAGCATTATGCTCAAGATGAGTGGTCCATAGGAGACCTGGTGCACTGGCAAAATTATCCGTACCTACCCATCACCTTTCCTTGTTTCGAGTCCCGTGACGTTTAACTTATTCTCGTCCTGAATATAGCTGAAAAATTGCTCGCTGGACGTTAAACATCAATCAATCAACCAAAATAACATTTCTGGACACAACCACTATAACCTTTCTGATGGAATAATATCAATAGATATATAACTGCAAACAAACTGAGAAATATCAATATATTTGCCACAAATAGGCCACCTTAGACACTGTGGTATGAGTATTCTCTATAGCCAATAATTTTGGGTTAAATAGATCTGGTCGATTGATGAAACAACCAAGATTAGGTGTTATGGTGTTTAACGCCACTTTCAACAATATTTCAGTTATATCGTGGCGGTCAGTTTTATTGGTGGAGGAAACCGAAGTACCCAGAGAAAACCACCGAACTGTCGCAAGTCACTGACAAACTTTATCACATAATGTTGCTTCGAGTACAACTCGCCATAAACGGCGTTCGAACTCACAACTTTAGTGGTGATAGACACTAATTGCACAGGCAATCGTAAATCCAACTGCCATATCTCGTCATGGTATATGTTTTCGTATGTCATATGTTTTCGTATCATCCATTTTATTTTTGATTTACACAGCCCACGTGTTATTTTTTACCTGTCTTCTGGTTTCTATTTCTAGATAGTAAACAGGATTGCAACATGACGTCTGTCAAAAATGTTTAAGATTGCTTTTAAAAACATTAGTACCATAAATAGTGAACTTACCTACTGAACCATACTTTTTGTAAAGCCAAAAAATTACTTCATTTATTAAGTAGCTGGAAAAAAATCCTCAAAGGCTACAATAAATTTAACTATGTCGTCTGCATCTCAGACACGTGCTCTACCTGTCATGTGATTGTCATGGTGTCACTTATCGTACTTGTAAACAAAAGAGCTGACTAAAATGCACAGGCATTTGACCGATAGACCTTAATTTGCCCGTGTTTGCCACGGAGGTAAGTATTTTCAGGGCTATTATAACGATGTAGGGCCTCTATTTAATTGTGGGTCCTGGGTCCACACGAATACTATAGTAAAATACAGAAGGTAAGAAACAAAATTGTCCACAAACACCGACGGAGATTGACTTATTTTCTGTTACGCGGCACGCGATTGGTCAATTCTTTTCGTAAATTTGCCTTGACCAATCGCGTGCCGCGTAATAGAAAATAAGTGGTCGACCTCCGTGTTCGCTGACAATCTGTCTTGGGAACAGAGAGTCGGGGGTATATATGCAAATTAGTACGAATATGAGAGTAAACCAGTGGCACAACAGCTGATGGGGGTCCATAAGGTTAGTGCATTCCATCTGTTTATTTTTCAGAAATCAGGAAAATCGACAATAATAAGAAATTTAGCAGTACGCCGCCATTTTCAGTGATTTTGTTTCTTACCTTGTGTATTTTTCTATAGTATTCGTGTGGAACCAGGAACCACAATTAAATAGAGGCCCTGGATCATTACTTGCCCTGAAAATACGTACCGCCGTGGCAAACACGGGGAAATTAAGGTCCATCGGTCAAATGCCTGTGCTAAAATGTACCGGTTTCTTATATAAAATGCACGTGGTCAACAGCAGTGCATTTTGGTTTCAGCACTAAAAAAACAACAAGAGTGAACACAATTTTGAAAGTGGTCATTTTCAAACATTCTGTTATTTTATTTAGATGTAGTATGATTTATAGATGGCCAGAACCATGAAATTTTAAAACCAGCCATTTCCGCATTTTAAATTCGTTTCCATCCCGTAAATCGGCCCTGTTTTTTACTTTATACGAAAACATATGACTCCATTTTACTGACAGCAGACGTTGCCAGATAATCGAGAGTATATTAAAATTCAGGAATGGCTTTTAAAACAATCTTATGTACAAAGAAATATTTAACTAGCCATTCTTTGAAAATTCCAATCGTCATATGAATGAAGGGTTAACACTGTTAATTACCAGATCGGAAAATCGATAATAGTACGAAAATCCATAATACGAGGATATCATCACGACTACGACGGCTCCTTAAAGAACAACCAAGAAACGTCTTAATAAGAGCCCTAAAGCAACCACTGAACCAGGGGATACATTCATTAGAACATTGACCATCATTCGTGAACATTGGCATATAATTGAAAAAAAACATCATAACTTTGAACTTTTAATACTAAAGCAACATTTACATCTTTTATTTATTCAGAACAAGTAACGATAACTCTTATTGACGACGGAAGTACACACAGCAAACGACAAAGGAGAGAAGCAGATACTTTCCCGCCAATATTACATTTCAATCTAACATCAAATACGAAACACATAGAGCTATTTCTAAGAAGAAACAGCTTGAAAGCAGCGGTACCATACTACACTCAAGAATATGATGAAATTGTAAAACACACACCCGCGAATGAAAAAGTAAGTAAATATATCTTGAAAATTTCATCAACGAGAAAAAACCCATTATTTTTTATTGATTCATTGGTAACGTCTAGTGAGTAGTAGTTCTGACATATCCATGATATGGATATTGTAACATTGCATTGTTTGTTTGTTTGCTTAATGGTGTTGAACGACACTTTCAACAATATTTCAGTTATTTCGGGGCAGTCAGTTTTATTGATGGAGGAAAGCAAGAGTATCCATAGAAAACCACTGACCTGCCGCAAGTCACTGACAAACTTTATCACATAATATTGTACACCTCGCCCAGATCGAGATTCGAACCCACAGCATCAGTGGTAATAAGCACTGATTGCATATACATTGTAGGTAGTTGCAAATCCACCTATCATACAACCATGACTACGACCGACGACCCCTTGTAAGATTGTAAAATTGATTTTGTATGTGAAAATGTGTCACTGTGATGGGTCTATGTACGCTTAAAAAAACGTTTGAAGAAGTCAATAAGGGAAACCAAAATGGTCAAACGAAAAAGAAGAAAAGGACAAATAATGATCCCCAAAAACACTCCATAGAAAACTAATTATCGAGCAACAGGAATTCCTCTTAAAACCAGGTGTGAACTCGGGTGCTCCGGAAGGGTAAAATGTTCCTGTTCCACTAGTGGTACCAATCGAAATATTCATGTTACAAACCCAGTGATAAGTCATGAATGAAGAAAGAATCGAATTGTGATTATGACAAACTCCACATATCCGTGACACGGAAACTCAGTAATGGTTAACCAAGTCACAGTGGGACAGTAAAACGATCGTAATGTCTTTAGCTTAACCTCTAGGAATCCTTGGTTCAGTAGCTTACTTGTTAGCAGCAACCCTCCATCAAGGAAATCATGATGGGAATGTAAAGTAATTTTTGATTACCACAAGTAAAAAGGGGAGATGATGTTCCACCCTTTCAGAGCACCAGAGTTCAACCCCCCTTTTGCAGTTTTTTAGTAACCTTCGTGCTTCTTGATCTATAGTTTTCTATGTAGTGTTTTGTTGACTACTGTTATTGTTTTTCTTTTCCTTTGGCCATTGTATTGCAGGGACTCGGTGGCTCAATGAGTTAGGTAGTTGGATCTAACAGCTCATACAAGCCTATCACCAATACGGCGTGGGTTCGCTCCCAGCTTTGTAAATTACAAAAAAGGTGCACTCGACTCACAGCCAGTTTACCAGTTGCTTGCCCAGGGTCGGTGGTTCTCTCCGGGTACTCCGGCTTCCTCCATCACTAAAGCTGGTCGCCATGATATAGCTGAAATATTGTTGAAAGTGGCGTTAAACAACAAAGTTCACATTCAAATTCATTGTATTGCATGTCCTTCGATTTCTTTGATATCTACATTATTTTACAGTAGTCAGATTTTCGGCGTTGATCTGGTTTATTTATTTACAGTTTCAAAATAAGTAATTATTATCAAAACTAAGGACACCCTCCAGCCATAGGTGACATTAGCAGATTTTGCCTATCCTGTTTAGATTCTTTGGTTTTATTGCTTTCTAATCATTCGACTTTGAGCATACCTGATCAAGGTTATTTCGCAATCGTAACTACTCGGACATTCTTGCTACCCTACAAATAACCTCGGATGCATTAGGCGTATATATCGCACTACTTTTCACATGTCAGTTACATGAAAGATTTATAAAGTTATATTTTAAACAATTTTCTATATTTCAATTATTTTCATGGATAAAAGTTAAAGTTTTAATTAGTTTTGTATGATTAGATTTTACTTAGTATGTCTTCCATATTGGATTTTCGTGGACTATATTTTTGTGCGGCTTATATATAATTAACTTCCGGCAAACAATTTAAGAAGAATTTCTACTATCTAGGTACGAGGTTATTTGTAGGGTAGCGAGAAAGGCCGAGTAGTTACGATTGGGTTATTTCGGAAACACGTCATGCGCACGAAATTTGATATCTACGTTTTTATTACTCGTTTTCCTGTTGCAGAAAATAATTCATTTTTGATCGTTTAAAAAGATATTTGTTTTATTTCATTTCTTAAGAATGAGTATATTTATAGCAATGATTCATACAATGATTAAAAAATGTGTAATGTAAGTAGAGAAGACACAGCATCAATTGCAAGTGATATATTTTGTGACATTGCAGAAATTTTGTTTGAAAGGCGTCATTTTCCGTATCCGGGTTGTGATAATCTGTGTCTATTATATTTTTTTTATGAAAATTTAAAGCGTATGAAATAAAACAATCATTTACATAAATATGCCATGTATTTTATGCGTATCTATACTAAAGGAAAATAAATATTTTTTTTTTATTAATAATAGTAAATAATCTTTGTTGCAAATAAAACCCTTGCGGGTAAAGCAATACAATACAATACAACATTACAAAACATATATACATGGACAACATAAAGAAATGTCATATATTTATAGTTAAAGTTATACATTGACCAATGTGAACCTCATTTTCGCAACTCTAGCGATTGCTTTATATAGTCAACAACACTGGGCAAAAATTCTTGATCAGGAATTAATATAATTTTTACTTGGGGGAAAAAAAGTCCAGTTGGTCGAAATTAGCATGATACTTTTTAATATTATTTATTAAATCATTTCTAAGATTATTATTTATTTGGCATTGTAGAAAAAAATGAATCCCATCATCTAATACTTTACAAGTTTTACAGAGTCTTTGATGTCTGGGAATTTCTTGTATCTACCTAGTTCAATTTCTAATGCATGATCACTCGTTCTAAATTTAGTTAAAAGCTGTCGATTGTTAATTTTTTTTGTAAGTTTTAAATAGTCTTCTAGTTTAATGTCTGTTTTTAATTTACTATGTAGAAACAGTTTTGAACTATCATCTAAGTTTGATATTTTTTCAAATATTTTTTCTTTTATAGTTTTTTTAAATGTATTTTTAAATGTATCCTTGACAAGTAAAAAGGGTTTGTTAAAATCTTCAAATTTATTCTATTAAGTTCTACTTCTATTAATATTTCTGTGGCAAAGGTGTACCATGTATAAATATTTTCATTACTTATATTTTTATTTATATTAAATGCTTCCTTAACAAGGGGGTTTATTCCATCCGACTGAATCCTGGAATAGTAGAGCATAACTTTTGTTTTTATAAATGAGTCTAATGGTAGTCTACCCAATTCAGATTTTGCCGAGATATTACAAGATGTTTTCTTGATACCTAGAACTGCTTTACAAAATTTATGATGTAATTTTTCAAAACTGAATCTATCAACAAATGACAACTTATCACAATTACTTCCATGAGCCTTCAATCTATTCTCGGCTTTATAAATATAGTAATATTAATGTAGATATATTCAATGATTTAAATTATTACATAGATTTCCATAAACTCTGAGATTATCAATTGATGTAAAACCCGACATTTCACTCAGTGAAATAAAAAAATTATTAGAAACGCTTATTTGGCAGTGACATCATGGTACAAGCGTCATCATAATCGAAAACATCATTGAGCTTCTGTCGATGAAAAAAACCAAGTTCCTTATTCCTAGCGCACATTCGTGAATTTCTTTTGTCTTTTTTTCTGTGTCTTGTTCCTAATGTTGTCTGTCTCTTGAGTTCTCCCTCGGCTTTGAGTTGTGGGATTCGTGTGTTTGTGTTTGTTTGCGCATAGTGCTGTCCAACACGTATTGGCTATGTGAGTAATATGGCTGGTATCTTATAAGAGGCAGGATCAACTTACCCTTAGCAGGCACATGGGTTTACCATCGGGTTTTTGGGGCTCCGTGTTGCTCTTCTTTTTACTTTTCTGTGTTGTGTTGTGTTTTTTTTTTGTCTTCGTCCTGTGTCTTGTGTACCCAATGTTGCCAGTTTTCTGTGTTGTGTTTTCTGTTTTGTTTGTCTTCATCCCGTGTCTTGTGTACCCATGTTGCCAGTTTTCTGTGTTATGTATTTTGTTTTGTTTGTCTTCATCCCGTGTCTTGTGTAGTCATATTGCCAGTTTTCTGTGTTGTGTTTTCCATTTTGTTTGTCTTCTTCCTGTGTCTTGTGTACCCAATGTTGCCATTTTCTCTGGATTGTCCATTCTTGATTTCCCTTTCGGTTTTCTCTAACGTTTATTTGTTTTGTTTGTCTTCATCCTGTGTCTTGTGTACCCATGTTGCCAGTTTTCTGTGTTGTGTATTTTGTTTTGTTTGCCTTCGTCCTGTGTCTTGTGTACCGAAGGTTGCCATTTTCTTTGGATTGTACATTCTTGATTTCCCCTTCGGTTTTCTCTAACGTTTATTTGTTTTGTTTGTCTTCGTCCTGTGTCTTGTGTACCCATGTACCCATGTTGCCAGTTTTCTGTGTTGTGTATTTTGGTTTGTTTGCCTTCGTCCTGTGTCTTGCGTACCCAATGTTGCCATTTTCTCTGGATTGTCCATTGATTTCCCCTTCGGTTTTCTCTAACGTTAATTTGTTTTGTTTGTCTTCCTCCTGTGTCTTGTGTACCCAATGTTGTCAGTTTCCCTGGATTATCCATTCTTGATTACCCCTTCGGTTTTCTCTAACGTTAATTTGTTTTGTTTGTCTTCGTCCTGTGTCTTGTGTACCCATGTTGCCAGTTTTCTGTGTTGTGTATTTTGGTTTGTTTGCCTTCGTCCTGTGTCTTGCGTACCCAATGTTGCCATTTTCTCTGGATTGTCCATTGATTTCCCCTTCGGTTTTCTCTAACGTTAATATGTTTTGTTTGTCTTCGTCCTGTGTCTTGTGTACCCAATGTTGTCAATTTCCCTGGATTATCCATTCTTGATTACCCCTTCGGTTTTCTCTAACGTTAATTTGTTTTGTTTGTCTTCGTCCTGTGTCTTGTGTACCTGGTGTTGCCAGTTTCTTCGGTTTTCTTTAACCTTTTATTTGTGCGATTGCTCGTGATTTATTTTCGATATTTCGGCATGCAAGAATAGTTACATGTATACGATTATTTTTATTGGACAATCCATCTTTTGGTTACAACTATTCCAAAGATATTTACACATGGTTGAACAATAGCAAAAATTAAAAACGTTTTATTTCATTGTTTTGTTTTGTCTTCCTCAGAAAATACAATTTTACACAGACGTTGAACAAGTTGCCGCCATTGGTATACAATGTGCAGATAGTGGACACAATAAAGAATGTAGTTATATATTGGTAGGTATAAGGGATAGAATCTACTTTGAAGGACTCCGGAAGTCAGATATTGTAACCATCAGGGACGTAGCTGCGGCTTAATAGTGTGCACGCAATAATTACTTTCGACGAGATGCAAAATGGTGTGATCTGGGGCCATTTCAGGGTTTCATATAACGTAGAATCAAGTACAATTTTAATGACTTTGATAGACAAAACTATTTAAAATTGAGTAAAATTGTCAAAAATTTGCCCTTCGTGTCTTAACAGATACGAACACCTCCATTGCTTTGTACTAGTCAACTTCAAAATCTCGGTGAATATGCATCAATTCCAGGGAAGATAGCCTGTCATTCTTCATAGTCGAACTAACACAGGTTTTCAAACGTCTCAGTACACTAAGTGACATCTCAGCAGTAGCGCTTGCTACTGGCATGCTTAACAAAACACATACCATTGTATCCATAGAAGGATAGAGAACTGGATTTACAGAATCTAGGATGGTAAAAAGCAGAGCATATGAGAGGAGGGTTCAGTCGGTACATCGGTACGGGGCCCGGAAATTCACGAAAGGGTCCGTGAATCTCTGAGAGGCACCATAGCCTTAGCCATTGATGTTTTATTTTAATTTTTTCATTATTTTTTGGTATTTTCAACTCAAGTCCACAGTTTTGAGAGAGGTTTCAGCATGTTCTTAGACCTCAAAGCAGTATTGTTCCGCCTTGCAAAATTTCTCTTGGAGGCCCTGTTGCAGGTACATCGTCATAATTCTTTTTCACAACCTATAATAAAATGAAAAAAAGTATCACATCGTCGGAAAAGTTCCAAAAATTCAATAGAAAAATCGTAGAAATAGGAAAATTCGATATCCCTAACAAACATATGACCGCTCACTTTCCTGACTTAATACAGGTACTTCAGTACAAAGTGACGAGGTTAAACTAGTTGGATTATATAACTTGACATTGTCTTAAGAAATACCAATATAGCCACATCTCCTCTGAACTGTCGATCGAGAAAAAAACCCATAATATACTAGACAGGTAGCATGTGCATCGTACTTGATAAATTCGCAATTAATATTTCGAATATACAATAGCGACTTCCGCCCAACATGAAAACATGACATATTGATGTACTTGAAAAATCATCCCACCCCTCCCCCCAAAGTATGAAAAATAGAAATAGACTTATGTGATTTAAATACGTACTAACTGCATTACATGTAAACCGCATGATGCTGTTTGATAAATAGAGAATAATACATGGCAAAATCCGTATCATATGCCGTATCATCCCGAGATACCAATATCATCCAGATGGCCTTTAGGCCCGAGGGATGATATTGGTCGAGGGTGATACGGCATGGGTTTTTCATTTTTGGATACATAAGTTGATGGCTTTCGGTAAATTGAAAGTCTCAGACCTTTATTCCATTTCCCACGAAATATACCCATTGCTCAAACTGCAATATATAATGGAAAACGTTTCAGTAATGATTTGATTCTATCAAATTAATGGATTTGTCCAAAAGTTTAAAAAGTATAAAGAAACAAGATACGAAGTTTTCCTCTGTTGAGGAGCCACCATTTATAAAGGCTATGGAATGAAAAGACAAATGCCCTACATATTATAGGATTATTGCACTAATATTTGGGAATATCATCCCAGTGTAGAATTTTATATTGCACGAACTTGCTAGTGCAATATATTATTCTACGAGGGAAAATATTACCCAATATTCGGGCAATAATCCTTTTATTGTATTGCGATTATACGTGGGGAAATTCTATTGACGTCAAAGTAGCACAATCTGGTGTGCAATATGGACGAATATATTATCACGTTCACTTTTGGTAACGTTCTTCGGGGAATATTTTCTCGCTATACAATAAAATGTAATGTGATGTAAATTTTGACCTACTAAGAATATTTTACATCACTTTTTGAGGTCTAAATACTTGCTCCAACTTCCTTCTTCTGACCTATCTTTATCATTTTCATGCAAAATATCATATCTCCACAGTCATTCTGTTGTAAGGAACGCGGTTTAATGAGCTTTATAGTTACTTCAAATCATCACCGCTTTTTTATGCATCACCCGATTTCTCATGCATAATTTATCTATCTAATGCATCACATTTATTTGAAGTAACCCGCGTAGGAGCTACATGTATTTTGACGATTTATTCCATATCCGACTAATGCCAGTAATAAAATCAAATTATTTCACACTGTTGGTTTGCTTAATAATGCCGAGAACAACGAGCACTGGTTAAATTTTTGCCGATTTCCTTTGTCAGGAACTGGCACAAATCGTTTTTAGGAAAATTAGTAAGTATGGTTCGATATAAAAGCT
>MJUT01037631.1:3273-21349 GCA_002080005.1 Gigantidas platifrons
TGTGGGAACTGTTAACTTAAATGAGAAAGATATGATGTTTGGGTTCAATATGGGGGGTAAACATGAATTTCTATTAAATACATTAATTTTTATATCTAAGTGGTCTATTTGGAAGGCAAGAAACAAAGTTAAATATGACCAAATTCACATCAATCAGAATGTTTTTTGTAATATATGGAAACAGACTTTAAAATCTGAACTAAAAATTTTGCTAACGACCAATTGTAATGATACAATAGATAAAACCAAAATCTTGACAATTCTATCAGTGATTAATTAGTAAGTAGTTATAATATACGAGTACAATGCATGTATGTAAATGTTATATGTTGAAGATATCATAAAATGCCTATATAGATTGACTTACATGTTGATTTTATAATTGATAAATTTAGTTGTATTTTTGAAATGGGAGATCATGTGGACTCTAATTAATCTCTTACTAACCCTGAGTAAGAGATCTATTGTAAAACAGGGAACCTTAGATTATTTTATGCTTACCTGGGCATCTAAGGTGTTTTGTTAACAGGCGAGTCAAACAATAAAGTATTATGTTATTAAAAAAAAAAATATATATATATACAAAAGAAGACACCAATATGTATATAAAGCACCACATGGGTTTGTCTATATTTAATTTCTTAAGCTGGGCTTGATCCCGACAATTGGGGCCGTTGTGGTCATGATCATATGGCAATTTGATTTATAGCTGCCTATGTAGTCTCTACCTTTCACCTCTCAAATTGTGAGATCGAATCCCACTCAGACGGTGTGTGCTTGAAGAAACATTATGTGATAAAGTCTGTCAGTGACATACGGCAGGTCGGTATTTTTTGCCAGAGTACTCCAGTTTCCTGCACCAATAAAACTGACAGCCACGATATAACTGAATATTGGTGAAAGTGGCTTTATTTTATCTTGAAAAGCCAATTTCGGAGTATGTCAATGCGTGATAAAAAAAGGGATGCCATTGTAACCTCGAGCATTATCATGACTGTTGGATTTCTTTAATGCAGATGACGATGTCTACACCAAAGAAAAAGTCGAATTTAGAACTGATATGAAATAACATTTCTTAATTCCCTGAGATGAATTTTGTTTTCAGTTTTACTTCAATGTGTAAATGTTGCACACAAAAATAGATGATTCTTTAAAGATGATTTTTTAAAATCTCGAGTAATGACATGAGCTAGATCAAAATATTGTATGTTCAAATTTAGCTGTAGAAGAGTAATATGCTGCAATTCAAGAAGTCGTCGCATATCTGATTTGTATTGGGCAAATTTGCTTACACTTCAAATTAGATAAAACAGATCACTTCTAGGTATTACTGGAATTTTAGCTCTTCGCCACTTCTAACCAAGGGTCAACAACATTATCAGTCAGTGCAACAAGTCCGACTGTAACTGGGTTGTAGCCAGTATCAACAGCCTTTTCCGTTCCTTTTAGTAATATATTGATGTGTTTAATTCTATTACTAGAACCTGTTAGATATGTCTTACTTATTGTATTGTATTACTCATCAGACCATTATTTATGTTTTAATTAAAACATCCACCAAATATTTATATTTCCATTTCTTTATGTTTTAGAAACAACCACCATTGGGACAACCACAAAAGGTATTTTATTCTAATTTTACCATTGACAATCTTTTGAGTTTTGTTAATGTGTTCCTGTATGTTACCAATGGTTTTATTTTGCAAATACCAAAATATACAATATGAGTGCAGTGTCTACTAAAATAGAAATACAATAAAGGTAACAAAATATACCACACTGTGGGGATAGTTCCAAAATCTACTCACAAAATCATAGAAAAAGAGGCAGTCAGTACCCCTGACACACATATACTTGACTGCTTGATCTCTTTCCTGACACTGCCAGAAAAAAAAGTGTTACGCCCAATACACATGAACTTTTTACTCCAGCTACTTCATATGGAAAACCTTTGCTTTATGATATTTATTCATGTGGAAAATATTGCTTTCACACACGTATCTTAGATAATTTTCCAGTAACAGTTTGCACTGGATGCAATTGCATCAGCAATGCAAACACAAATGTAAAGCTAACAGCGTGGACACCATGATTTACCATGGGAACTTGGTGGAACAAATAAGCTGGGAATTATCTTCAGAACTATATAATAGTCTAAAATTAATGTTATACAAGATATATATTTTGTTGTTTGTTGCCTGTGATTTTAACAAAACAATTATCCACAGGTGAATGTTCCGAGGAAATGAGGAAAGTAGGCATTATAGAAAATAACCAAATAATATACAGTTCATCTCCCGTTAAAAGTTCAGAAATTAATGGCAGTGTTGCATGGAGTCCCGAAGCAGGAGATGCCAAGCCACATGTGTTAATCAACTTTCCAACAAAAGCAAGAGTTATTGCAATAAAAGTTCAAGGAGGACCAGATGGCTACATTGGGGAATTTCAAATGGGTTTTAATGAAACACCAGAAGAATTTCAATATATCAAAGACACCAAAGACCAGATTATTGTAAGATTTTACTAGTTACTCTTACTACTAAATTACATTACCTACTAATTGCATTATGCATCTATATGTTATAAGAGTTTGTAGATATCAATAGGGTAGTCATATTGCGTAAATCGAAAAAGGAACCAAAATAAAAAAGGACAATGATTTGCAAAGCACTACACAGAAAACTTAAGATCGAACGACATAAATTCTGGAAAAAAAATGGAGTTTTGGAAGAGTTAGCAGTTTCTTAAAAATGAATGAATTCATGCATCCATTTTCTTAAATTACCTATATGAAGGCAAAGCATTAGCAATTCGCAGGTATAGGTTTTTCAAATTGGTTTAATGGTTTCTTAACGAGTTTTTCAAGCTGTTTTCTTAATTCTTTTTATATGGAAAAGGCTAATGATGAGGAATATATTTACAGTGGGAATGTAACATTCACCGACATTTTATTTTTGTAGACATTTAACGGAAATGAAGATAACAATGGTGTTGTGATCATTAAGCTGCCCGAAGAAGTACAGGCAATAAATCTACATAGTTTGACGATCTACCCATTAGTTGATACAGATACACCAGCTCAACTCAGATTTGAGGTAGTAGGATGCGTTAATGGTAATTACATCTTTATTACACAAGAAAGTAATACTGTCTTTTCAGTATTGTTATTATGAAAATGAATTATGATTTAAAATTGCTTAGCAGTGATTATCTTATTTATATGTAAGCAATACTTTGCTTTATAGAAACTAGTAAACAAAAAGTATTGATTAAAGAACAAGCAACCTCGATGATAAACCCTTTAGAGTGTTTTTTTTATCAGACACATGTCCTCGGATGTAGCAATCTACATCC
Organism: Gigantidas platifrons; assembly: GCA_002080005.1. Taxonomy (NCBI): domain Eukaryota; kingdom Metazoa; phylum Mollusca; class Bivalvia; order Mytilida; family Modiolidae; genus Gigantidas; species Gigantidas platifrons. Next base: position 6,628 of record MJUT01037631.1, read on the forward strand.
TGGTCTTATGGGCATTTTTTTTTTTAAATATGCACATCCTCAGATGCAGTGATCTCAATTCTGGTCTTTTGAGAAATTGTTTTTAGCTCACTTGACCCAATGGTCATGTGAGGCATTTCCATCATTTGGTGTCCGTCAGCTGTCGCCGTTGTTGTCCGCATCGTCATCTTTTATATTTGATCTTCTTCTGCTAAACCAATAGGCCAATCGGTACCAAATTCCGTAGGAATGTTCATTGGATGGTTCTACAAAATGTTAATGTTGTCTTTGTTTATTGGAAGTACATTAAAAAACAATAGGCCGAAATGTGTCGAAAAGGATGTTGTCTGTTTTGAATGTTCTTTTCTGAAACCACTGGGGCCAATTGGAACCATGCTTGATTGGAATGTTCATGGAATGATTGTCTAAGAAATTCATGTTCGTGAAGTTGTGTCCCGTCGGGCTACAGCCCTTAGTAAAACAACCACTCTAGGATTGACAACATTCGATGGTTACATCATATGAAGCCAATAATTGTATATTGTACTATTACACGTATCATGAAATGGTCTTTTCTTAGAATATTTAGTCTTAATGAATAACAATATTAGATCAAATATAAAAAAAAACAGATTTGCTCTCCATCTGACATGAGCTATTTATATTGACTCCATGTTTTTAATCTATATTTAGAAACCACAACACCAATTGCGACATCGGTTACTACACAGCCAACTACAACGACAGGTAATATTTTATTATGTGTCAGAAGAAATTATTGGCTGACAATTACTTTTAAAATACATCAATTTGTTTTATATTAGGTACAATTTGTATCAGTTTATTGTTGTGTAAACTCTGTAAAACCATTCACAAACATAATAAAGTCTGATACATTTCTCTCTCATTTTTAAACTGAGTTGCAAAATGTAATTCAAGGGTGTATGAATACTACTTAGAAAAATGTGATTATCAACGTTTAAGCGTTTTGTAATTTTGCTGTTTCGTCCAATGAAATTCAATGCAATGACAATATGCTAAACATAGAATAGACTTGTTCTAATCATAGTAAGTAGAACGCATGTTATTTCACTTTTTTCTATGTATACCACCTTCTGTTAATGCGTAGAGTGTTCTTCAATACATGGCTGTACTAAGTTAATGTAAAGTAAATAATAAATGTCATTATAATGTGAAAAGGACTATTTTGTGTAAAACAATGTCAAATATGTAAAGGTACTACGGAACCTACAACGCCAACTGAGGAACCAACTGAACTAACTACAACTAGAGCAACAACTACAACAAAAGCTACAACTGTCTCTGAAGTCACCACATCTACCAAAGGAACAACAACAGAAGCAGGCACTACTACTGTATCTGTGGAAACTAAAACTGTTCCTGCACTCAACACATCTACCAAAGGAACGACAGTACAAGGCACTACTACTGTACCTGTAGAAAATACAGCTGTCCCTAAAGTGACCACATCTACCCAAGGAACAACAACAGTACCAGTCACTACTACTGTTCCTGTAGAAACTACAACTGTCCCTGAAGTGACCACATCTACCCAAGGAACAACAACAGTACCAGGTACTACTACTCTGCCTATAGAAATTACAACTGTCCCTGGAGTCACCACATCTACCCAAGGAACAACAACAGTAATAGGCACTACTTCTTTACCTGTAGAAACTACAACTGTCCCTGAGTTAACCACATCTACCCAAGGAACAACAACAGTACCACCAGGCACTACTAATGTGCCTGAAGAAACTACAACTGTCCCTGAAGTCACCACATCTACCCAAAGAACAACAACAGTACCAGGTACTACTACTGTAGCTGTAGAAACTACAACTCTCCATGAAGTCACCACATCTACCCAAGGAACAACCACAGTATTAGGCACTACCACTGTTCCTGTAGAAAATACAACTGTGCCTGAAGTTACCACATCTACCAAAGGGACAACAACAGTACCAGGCACTACTACTGTACCTGTAGAAACTACAACTGTCCCTGAAGTGACAACATCTACCAAAGGAACAACAACAGTACCAGGAATTAGTACTGTACCTGAAGAATCTACAACTGTCCCTGAAGTCACCACGTCTAACAAAGGAAAAACAACAGTACCAGGCACTACTACTGTACCTGTAGAAACTACAACTGTCCCTGAAGTCACCACAACTACTAAAGGAAAAACAACAGTACCAGGCACTACTACTGTACCTGAAGAAATTACAACTGTCCCTGAAGTCACCACATCTACCCAAAGAACAACAACAGTACCAGGTACTACTACTGTAGCTGTAGAAAGTACAACTGTCCCTGAAGGGACAACATCTACCACAGGAACAACAACAGTACCAGGCACTACCACTGTACATGTAGATACTACAACTGCTCATGGCCTCACCACATCTACCAAAGGAACAACAACAGTACCAGGCACTACTACTGTGCCTGTAGAAACTACCACTGTCCCCGAGGTCACCACATCTACCAAAGGAACAACAACCGTACCAGTCACTACTACTGTGCCTGAAGAAACTACAACTGTCCCTGAAGTCACCACAACTACTAAAGGAAAAACAACAGTACCAGGCACTACTACTGTACCTGAAGAAATTACAACTGTCCCTGAAGTCACCACATCTACCCAAAGAACAACAACAGTACCAGGTACTACTACTGTAGCTGTAGACACTACAACTGTCCCTGAAGTGACAACATCTACCCAAGGAACAACAACAGTGCCAGGCACTACTACTGTACCTGTAGAAACAAAAACTGTCCCTGAAGTCACCACATCCACCAAAGGAACAACAACAGTACCAGTCCCTACTACTGTTTCTGTAGAAACTACAACTGTCCCTGGAGTCACCACATCTACCAAAGGAACAACAACAGTACCAGGCACTAGTACTGTACCTGAAGAAACTACAACTGTCCCTGAAATCACCACATCCACCAAAGGAACAACAACAGTACCAATCACTACTACTGTTTCTGTAGAAACTACAACTGTCCCTGGAGTCACCACATCTACCAAAGGAACAACAACAGTACCAGGCAATAGTACTGTACCTGAAGAAACTACAACTGTCCCTGAAATCACCACGTCTTTCCAAAGAACAACAACAGTACCAGTCACTACTACTGTGCCTGTAGAAACTACAACTGTCCCTGAAGTCACAACAACTACTAAAGGAACAGCAACAGTATCAGTCACTACTACTGCGCCTGTAGAAACTACAACTGTCCCTGAGGTCACCACATCTACCAAAGGAACAACAACAGTGCCAGGTACTACTACTGTACCTGTAGAAAGTACAACTGTCCCTGAAGGGACAACATCTACCACAGGAACAACAACAGTACCAGGCACTACCACTGTACATGTAGATACTACAACTGATCATGGCCTCACCACATCTACCAAAGGAACAACAACAGTACCAGGCACTACTACTGTCCCTGTAGAAACTACCACTGTCCCCGAGGTCACCACATCTACCAAAGGAACAACAACAGTACCAGTCACTACTACTGTGCCTGAAGAAACTACAACTGTTCCTGAAATCACCATATCTAGCGAAGGAACAACAACAGTACCAGTCACTATTACTGCGCCTGTAGAAACTACAACTGTCCCTGAAGTCACCACAACTACTAAAGGAACAACAACAGTACCAGTCACTACTACTGAAGTCACCACAACTACTAAAGGAACAACAACAGTACCAGTCACTACTACTGCGCCTGTAGAAACTACAACTGTCCTTGAGGTCACCGCATCTACCAAAGGAACAACAACAGTGCCAGGTACTACTACTGTACCTGTAGAAAGTACAACTGTCCCTGAAGTCACCACATCTACCAAAGGAAAAACGACAGTACCAGGCACTACTACTCTGCCTGTAGAAACTACCACTGTCCCCGAGGTTACCACATCTACTAAAGGAACAACAACAGTACCAGTCACTACTACTCTACCTGTAGAAACTACAACTGTCCCTGAAGAAACTACAACTGCCACAGAAGTTACCTCATCTACCAAAGGAACAACAACAGTACCAGGCACTACTACTGTACCTGTAGAAACTACAACTGTCCCTGGAGTCACCACATCTACCAAAGGAACAACAACAGTACCAGGCACTAGTACTGTACCTGAAGAATCTACAACTGTCCCTGAAGTCACCACGTCTACCAAAGGAACAACAACAGTACCAGTCACTACTACTGTACCTGTAGAAACTACAACTGTCCATGAAGTGACAACATCTACCAAAGGAACAACAACAGTACCAGGTACTACTACTGTACCTGTAGAAACTACAACTGTCCCTGAAATCACCACATCTACCACAGGAACAACAACAGTACCAGTCACTACTACTGCGCCTGTAGAAACTACAACTGTCCCTGAAGTCACCACAACTACTAAAGGAACAACAACAGTACCAGTCACTACTACTGCGCCTGTAGAAACTACAACTGTCCCTGAGGTCACCACATCTACCAAAGGAACAACAACTGTGCCTGGTACTACTACTGTACCTGTAGAAAGTACAACTGTCCCTGAAGGGACAACAACAGTACCAGGCACTACTACTCTACCTGTAGAAAGTACAACTGTCCCTGAAGTCACCACATCTACCAAAGGAGAAACGACAGTACCAGGTACTACTACTCTGCCTGTAGAAACTACCACTGTCCCCGAGGTCACCACATCTACTAAAGGAACAACAACAGTACCAGTCACTACTGCTGTGCCTGTAGAAACTACAACTGTCCCTGAAGTCACCACAACTACTAAAGGAACAACAACAGTACCAGTCACTACTACTGCGCCTGTAGAAACTACAACTGTCCCTGAGGTCACCGCATCTACCAAAGGAACAACAACAGTGCCAGGTACTACTACTGTACCTGTAGAAAGTACAACTGTCCCTGAAGGGACAACAACAGTACCAGTCACTACTACTGTACCTTTAGAAAGTACAACTGTCCCTGAAGGGACAACAACAGTACCAGGCACTACTACTCTACCTGTAGAAAGTACAACTGTCCCTGAAGTCACCACATCTACCAAAGGAAAAACGACAGTACCAGGCACTACTACTCTGCCTGTAGAAACTACCACTGTCCCCGAGGTCACCACATCTACTAAAGGAACAACAACAGTACCAGTCACTACTACTCTACCTGTAGAAACTACAACTGTCCCTGGAATCACCACATCAACCAAAGGAACAACAACAGTACCAGGCACTAGTACTGTACCTGAAGAATCTACAACTGTCCCCGAGGTCACCACATCTACCAAAGGAACAGCAACAGTACCAGTCACTACTACTGTGCCTGTAGAAACTACAACGGTCCCTGAGGTCACCACATCTACCAAAGAAACAACAACAGTACCAGTCACTACTACTGTACCTGTAGAAACTACAACTGTCCCTGAGGTCACCACATCTACCAAAGGAACAACAACTGTACCAGACACCACTACTCTGCCTGTAGAAACTACAACTGTCCATGAAGTGACAACATCTACCAAAGGAACAACAACAGTACCAGGCACTACTACTGTGCCTATAGAAACTACAACTGTCCATGAAGTGACAACATCTACCAAAGGAACAACAACAGTACCAGGTACTACTACTGTACCTGTAGAAACTACAACTGTCCCTGAAATCACAACATCTACCACAGGAACAACAACAGTACCAGTCACTACTACTGCGCATGTAGAAACTACAACTATCCCTGAAGTCACCACAACTACTAAAGGAACAACAACAGTACCAGTCACTACTACTGTGCCTGTAGAAACTACAACTGTCCCTGAGGTCACCACATCTACCAAAGGAACAACAACAGTGCCAGGTACTACTACTGTACCTGTAGAAAGTACAACTGTCCCTGAAGGAACAACAACAGTACCAGTCACTACTACTGTTCCTTTAGAAAGTACAACTGTCCCTGAAGGGACAACAACAGTACCAGGCACTACTACTCTACCTGTAAAAAGTACAACTGTCCCTGAAGTCACCACATCTACCACAGGAGAAACGACAGTACCAGGCACTACTACTCTGCCTGTAGAAACTACCACTGTCCCCGAGGTCACCACATCTACTAAAGGAACAACAACAGTACCAGTGACTACTACTCTACCTGTAGAAACTACAACTGTCCCTGAAGAAACTACAACTGCCACAGAAGTCACCACATCTACCAAAGGAACAACAACAGTACCAGGCACTACTACTGCGCCTGTAGAAACTACAACTGTCCCTGAGGTCACCACATCTACCAAAGGAACAACAACAGTACCAGTCACTACTACTGTACCTGTAGAAAGTACAACTGTCCCTGAAGTCACCACATCTACCAAAGGAACAACAACAGTACCAGGCACTACTACTGTACCTGTAGAAACTACCACTGTCCCCGAGGTCACCACATCTACCAAAGGAACAACAACAGTACCAGTCACTACTACTGTGCCTGAAGAAACTACAACGGTCCCTAAATTTACCACGTCTACCAAAGGCACAACAACAGTACCAGGTACTACTACTGTACCTGTAGAAACTGCAACTGTCCCTCAAGTCACCACAACAACAGTACCAGGGACTACTACTGTACCTGTAGAAACTACAACTTTCCCTGAAGTCACTACATCTACCAAAGGAACAACAACAGTACCAGGCACTACTACTGTACCTGAAGAAACTACAACTGTCCCTGAATTCACCACATCTACTAAAGGAACAACAACAGTACCAGTCACTACTACTGTACCTGTAGAAACTACAACTGTCCCTGAGGTCACCACATCTGTCAAAGGAACAACAACAGTACCAGGAACTAGTACTGTACCTGAAGAATCTACAACTGTCCCTGAAGTCACCACGTCTAGCAAAGGAAAAACAACAGTACCAGGTACTACTACTGTACCTGTAGAAACTGCAACTGTCCCTCAAGTCACCACAACAACAGTACCAGGGACTACTACTGTACCTGTAGAAACTACAACTTTCCCTGAAGTCACTACATCTACCAAAGGAACAACAACAGTACCAGGCACTACTACTGTACCTGAAGAAACTACAACTGTCCCTGAATTCACCACATCTACTAAAGGAACAACAACAGTACCAGGCACTACTACTGTACCTGTAGAAACTACAACTGTTCCTGGAGTCACCACATCTACCAAAGGAACAACAACAGTACCAGGAACTAGTACTGTACCTGTAGAAACTACAACTGTCCTTGAAGTCACCACATCTACCAAAGTAACAACAACTGTACCAGTCACTACTACTCTGCCTGTAGAAACTACAACTGTCCCTGAAGTCACCACATCTACCAAAGGAACAACAACTGTACCAGTCACTACTACTGTACCTGTAGAAACTACAACTGTCCCTGGAGTCACCACATCTACCAAAGGAACAACAACAGTACCAGGCACTAGTACTGTACCTGAAGAAACTACAACTGTACCTGAAATCACCACGTCTTCCCAAAGAACAACAACAGTACCAGTCACTACTACTGTGCCTTTAGAAACTACAACTGTCCATGAAGTCACCACAACTACTAAAGGAACAACAACAGTATCAGTCGCTACTACTGCGCCTGTAGAAACTACAACTGTCCCTGAGGTCACCACATCTACCAAAGGAACAACAACAGTGCCAGGTACTACTACTGTACCTGTAAAAAGCACAACTGTCCCTGAAGTCACCACATCTACCAAAGGAACAACAACAGTACCAGGCACTACTACCGTACCTGTAGAAACTACAACTGTCCGTGAAGTCACCGCATCTACTAAAGGAACAACAACAGTACCATTCACTACTGCTGTGCCTGTAGAAACTACAACTGTCCCTGAAGTGACAACATCTACCGAAGGAACAACAACAGTACAAGTCACTATTACTGTACCTGTAGAAACTACAACTGTCCCTGAAATCACCACGTCTACCCATAGAACATCAACAGTACAAGTCACTACTACTGTGCCTATAGAAACTACAACTGTCCCTGAAATCACCACAACTACTAAAGGAACAACAATAGTACCAGTCACTACTACTGCGCCTGTGGAAACTAAAACTGTCCCTGAGGTCACCACATCTACCGAAGGAACAACAACAGTGCCAGGTACTACTACTGTACCTGTAGAAAGTACAACTGTCCCTGAAGGGACAACATCTACCAAAGGAACAACAACAGTACCAGGCACTACTACTGTACATGTAGATACTACAACTGCTCATGGCCTCACCACATCTACCAAAGGAACAACAACAGTACCAGTCACTACTACTGTGCCTGTAGAAACTACCACTGTCCCCGAGGTCACCACATCTACTAAAGGAACAACAACAGTACCAGTCACTACTACTGCGCCTGTAGAAACTACAACTCTCCCTAAGGTCACCACATCTACCAAAGGAACAACAACAGTGCCAGGTACTACTACTGTACCTGTAGAAAGTACAACTGTCCCCGAAGGGACAGCATCTACCAAAGGAACAACAACAGTACCAGGCACTACTACTGTACCTGTAGAAACTACAACTGTTCCTGAAATCACCACATCTAGCAACGAAACAACAACAGTACCAGGCACTTTTACTGTCCCTGTAGAAATTACAACTGTCCCGCAAGTCACCACAACAACAGTACCAGTCACTACTACTGCGCCTGTAGAAACTACAACTGTCCCTCAAGTCACCACATCTACCAAAGGAACAACAACAGTGCTAGGCACTACTACCGTGCCAGAAGAAACTACAGCTGTACCTGAATTCACCACATCTACTAAAGGAACAACAACAGTACCAGGCACTACTACTGTGCCTGAAGAAACTACAACTGCCCCTGAAGTCATCACATCTTCCAAAGGAACAACAACAGTACCAGGCACTACTACTGCACCTGTAGAAACTACAACTGTCCCTGAAGTCATCACATCTACCAAAGGAACAACAACAGTACCAGGCACTACAACTGTCCCTGAAGTGACCACGTCTACCAAAGAAACAACAGTACAAGGCACTACTACTGTACCTGTAGAAACTTCAACTTTTCCTGAAATCACCACATCTAGCAAAGAAACAACAACAGTACCAGGCACTACTACTGTCCCTGTAGAAATTACAACTGTCCCGCAAGTCACCACAACAACAGTACCAGTCACTACAACTGCGCCTGTAGAAACTACAACTGTCCCTGAATTCACCACGTCTACTAAAGGAACAACAACAGTACCAGGCACTACTACTGTGCCTGAAGAAACTACAACTGTCCCTGAATTCACCACATCTACTAAAGGAACAACAACAGTACCAGGCACTACTACTGTGCCTGTAGAAAGTACAACTGTCCCTGAAGTCACCACGTCTACCCAAGGAACAACTTCAGTACCAGGCACTACAACTGTCACTGAGGTGACCACGTCTACCAAAGGAACAACAGTACCAGGCACTACTACTATACCTGTAGAAACTACAACTGTCCCTGAAGTGACCACATCTACCAAAGGAACAACAACAGTACAAGTCACTTCTATTGTGCCTGTAGAAACTACAACTGTTCATGAGGTCATCACATCTACCAAAGGAACAACAACAGTACCAGGCACTACTACTGTACCTGTAGAAACTACAACTGTTCCTGAGGTTATCACATCTACCACAGGAACAACAGTACCAGGCTCTACTACTGTACCTGTAGAAACTACAACTGTCCCTGAAGTCATCACATCTACCAAAGGACCAACAACAGTGCCAGGTACTACTATCGTATATGTAGAAACTACAACTGCCCCTGGCCTCACCACATCTACCAAAGGAACAACAATAGTATCAGTTAGTACCACAAGGCCGACTACAACTGAAGTAACAACTACAGAACAAACATCACCAACCACAAGATCAACTGGTAATTTAGATATTTTTTTTTCAAATGGAAAAAACAAGCTTTATACTTAGAAATCATCAACTGACAATTGAACACAACACAGTAACAAAAACCACGTAGATATCAAATTTAGTATGCATGACATGTTTCTGAAATCACTTTTATCAGGTATGTTAAAGGTTTAAAGATTGGAAACCAAATTATGTAAAGATTGGAAACCAAATTATGTAAAAAATCCTTGGGCGGAATAAAACCTAAGGGCTTGAACAGGATAGTCAAAATCAGCAACGGTGACCTATGTCTGAAGGAGGAGATCCTTAGTTTTTAAATTATTTAGGAGTAGTTGATATGTGTAGCCTAGCTATTAATATGATAGCTGATATTGTACTATTATTAACTTTTGAATAGGTTGCTATCTGAATTGATCAACCTGAAAAAATGTAATATTCACCTAGCCGCAGACTAGAAATACTGTGCTTTGTAGAAACTAGTTAACAAAAAGTATTGATTAAAGAAAAAGCAACCTCGATGATAAACCCTTTAGAGTGTTTGCTCTCAATCCTGGTTGGGTTTTTTTCATACACCTGTCATCGGATGGAGCAATCTAAACCCTGGTCCTTTGCGCATTTTGCTTTTAAATATGCACGTTGGAATCTTCAGTGAATGGTCATATAGAAAGTTTATGCATTTGTTGTTGATTGGAAGCACACAAAGGAAACTAGAGGACGAAATGTGTCAACTAAGGTGTTGTCTGTTTTTAATCATTTTCCCTGAAAACCACTGGTCCAATTGGAACCCAGCTAGCTAGGAATGTTCATGGGATGATTGTCTAAGGAATTCATGTTCATGTAAGGTCAACATCCTGTTTTTAACCCTTGAGAAGTTGTGTTCCTTTGAGCTACACCTCTCAGTAAAACAACCACCCTAGGGTTGATAGCATTCGATATTCACTTCATATGAAGCCAATAATTGTATACTGTACTATCACACGTATCATGAAATGGTCATTTCTTAGAATATTTAGTCTTAATGGACAACAATATTAGACCAAATATTAAGAAAAACCCAGAGTTGCTCTCCATCTGACATGTGCTATTTATATTGACTCCATATTTTTAATCTATATTTAGGAACCACAGCATCAATTGTGACATCGGTTACTACACAGCCAACTGAAACAACAGGTAATATTTTATATTCAATACTGTGTGTCAGCAGAAATTATTGGCTGACAATTACTTTTAAAATACATCATTTTTTTTTATATTAGATGCAATTTGTATCAGTTTATTGTTGTGTAAACTCTGTCACATCATTCACAAACCTAAGAAAGTCTGATATAGTTATCTCTCTCATTTTTAAAATGAGTTGCAGAATGTGATTCAAGGGTGTATGAATACTACTTAGAAGAATGTAATTATCAACGTTTAAACGTTTTGTAATTTTGCTGTTTCGTCCAATGAAATTCAAAGAAATGGGGATTTTTGCTGATAAGCACTGCCCACAAATGTTGACGGTAGGCACAACCGCAAATTCCGCTTTAAATTAATTATTGGCCTATTGTAATAAGTTGTAATATTGAAATATAACTTGAAAGTTAATTTCATGTGGCTAAATCAGAGGTTATTTTATATCTTGAAGTACTTGATAGTTTTTTGTTGTTTTCTCTAATAGTTGTATGCATATATTAATATATAAATATATAAATAAGATTATGATAATAAATACACAATTTAATTGGTTTATATAGGTGACATTCAGGTAATTCAAAAGCTGTTTGATTACATTTAATAGTGACTCCTATTCACTTTTACTTACATATGTGTAAAAACAATTACATTCTTTTGTATCGGTCAGTATGATTTCTTGTGGGCCTTCATGGTAAGTAGTGACCTCGGTCTAAAATCTATCACAATATTGACCTCTAAGGTCCATGGAATATTCCTTACGACATAAGACTATAATTGCATTATGTAATATGCACATAGGTACTACAACTCCTAATGAAATAGATGAACCTACATCACCGACACCAACAGTAACAGTATCAACGACATCACCATCAGCTCAAACTTCAACAGTGACAACAGTAGAACCTACGACGATTAGCAGCACCCCATATGTAACAACTACGCCAACAACAACGTTATCAAGTACATCATCAACCGTTACACCAAGTAGTGGATCAACCACTGCCTCCACTACAACGACAGGTACTTGTAAAACATATAGAACTCCGGTTGTAACTACTTCTCCATTTACTTCGCAATATTTAACATTAAACATACAAGAAAGGTCGAACATCAATATATACAAAAGAAGACACCAATATGTATATAAAGCACCACATGGGTTTGTCTATATTTAATTTGTTAACCTGGGCTTGATTCCGACAATTGGGGCCGTTGTGGTTATGATCGTATGGCAATTTGATTTATAGCTGCCTATGCAGTCTGTACCTTTCACCTCTCAAATTGTGAGTTCGAATCCCACTGAGACGGTGTGTGCTTGATGCAACATTATGTGATAAAGTCTGTCAGTGACATACGTCAGGTCGGTAATTTTCCCAGGGTACTCCAGTTTCCTCCACCAATAAAACTGACAGCCACCATATAGCTGAATATTGGTGAAAGTGGCTTTGACACCGTAGCACCACCCTTTGTACATTTGAGACTATTAATTTATGTCTTTGGGGAGTAACATTCTTGAAACAGTGTCGTCTTGTTAAACATATATGTTGATTGCAACTTCGGGGATACACTATAAGTTAGCTATCACCATTATCTGGTCATGTCCGAGTTTAGTTTTTATAAAGAAAACATAGTTTCTGCATGTGAATGGTGTCTGACACAGCTACTTTTAGTTAAATTAGATGACAACTAATTTTGTATCAAGTAACTTTGTAATCACACCAGCACCAATTTCACACTCTACCTCTCAAAGAACAATAAAAGTTACTGGATCCAGAAAAAAACTGTTGTTCCGTCTATATAACATAATAAGAATTGCATTTGTGCAAAATTCGTCCAGGAATCATTATCAATTTTTGTAAAAGGTCCAAGCAAATATATTCCTTTGCAAAGTATGCATATATCACAAAGACCAGACTTTAACACTATGTTGGTAGCAACTGGCAAAAACCTGCCATCAATGAAAATTTTAGAATAATTTGTGTATTATAGGATTTTAATTGTATAGTATATGTAATTGACCAAAATTGCTTTTCATTATTACTGTACCCACAAATATGCCCATTTCAATAATTTTCATTTTTTTTTAAATATCATCTATCACCATTTCAAACACTTATTTTCTTGTACCTTCTTTCACCCTAAATTTAAATAGTTCATAACATTTGATATGTATGAGCTTTTTGGTGTATTTTGTTTTCTTTAAAAAAATCTTTCCAGCAAGGTCTCAACGTAATATCTTATTATATATATTGCATACAGTCAAACATGTCTTAAGGAAACAGTGAAATATTGTCATATAAGGCAGGTGGTCGCTTAATACAGGTTTAATTGAAATAAATGCACTGTGAAGGGAAATGAAAATTAAGATCACATAATACAAGTTATTAATAGAGGTGGTCACTAAAGCAGGTTTGACTGTATACCATTTCTCCTGATATATTGCATTGGAATTACATATCATAACCATGCCAAGACTTATATTGATCTTGTAATAAAAAAAATCTTCTGTTCAACCTACCTAAAATGATACAAAATGATTCGTTACTGGCTGTCTGAAAGGTCCATGGAATATTCCTTACGACATAAGACTATAATTGCATTATGTAATATGCATATAGGTACTACAACAACACCGACACCAACAGTAACAGTATCAACGACATCACCATCAGCTCAAACTTCAACAGTGACAACAGTAGAACCTACGACGATTAGCAGCACCCCATATGTAACAACTACGCCAACAACAACGTTATCAAGTACCTCATCAACCGTTACACCAAGTAGTGGATCAACCACTTCCTCCACTACAACGACAGGTACTTGTCAAACATAGAGCACACCGGTTGTAACAACTTCTCCATTTACTTCGCAATATTTAACATTAAACATACAAGAAAGGTCGAACATCAATATATACAAAAGAAGACACCAATATGTATATAAAGCACCACATGGGTTTGTCTATATTTAATTTCTTAAGCTGGGCTTGACCCGAAAATTGGTGCCGTTGTGGTCATGATCGTATGGCAATTTGATTTATAGCTGCCTATGCAGTATGTACCTTTCACCTCTCAAATTGTGAGAGCGAATCCCACTCAGACGGTGTGTGCTTGATGAAACATTATGTGATAAAGTCTGTCAGTGACATACGTCAGGTCGGTAATTTTCCCAGGGTACTCCAGTTTCCCCCACCAATAAAACTGACAGCCACCATATAACTGAATATTGGTGAATGTAGCTTTGACACCGTAACACTACCCTTTGTACATTTGAGACTATTAATTTATGTCTTTGGGGAGTAACATTCTTGAAACAGTGCCGTCTTGTTAAACATATATGTTGATTGCAACTTCGGGGATACACTATAAGTTAGCTATCTTCGGTATCTGGTCATGTCAGAGTTTAGTTTTCATAAAGAAAACAGTTTCTGCATGTGAATGGTGTCTGACACAGCTACTTTTAGTTAAATTAGATGACAAGTAATTTTGTATAAAGTAACTTTGTAATCACACCAGCACCAATTTCACACTCTACCTCTAAAAGAACAATAAAAGTTACTGGATCCAGAAAAAAACTGTTGT